>JAIFZK010000002.1:15487500-15762500 GCA_027481765.1 Tenualosa thibaudeaui
AGTGCAGGAGCATGAAGGCAGAGCCATCTCTGCCTGATAAATCACCCTGACACACAACAGACTCACAAGCTTGCCGGGGCCTAACCACAAAAAAGCCTCACATCGCTTGCCAAACCCTTACAGTTTAACCCATCACAGAGCTTAGGCAGCCAAGTACTCCCAGTTCCCAGAAAAAAAAAAAAACATACAAGCAACCTTAGAGAAATACCTTCCCGCCATCCCACGCAATGATGAGAGCTTGGGCAACCAGTAGTCAGTAACATATACAAGCACACACACACACACAATCATTTTTGCCATAACAATGTGATCAATGGGAATGGATTGGATGACTGTGAGTGGGAGTAATGGTCCTCAGTGCTGCACACTCACACAAGGAAGAGGACACAGCTTATCTTTCCATGCTAATACTATCAAACACCTAGCAAACGTAATAAGATATGTATGTAAATAATGACTGATTGCTTTACTGCACTACTTTACTCCACCTTCTTCCTTACTTCAGGATGTAAATAAAATACATAGAATAATTAGTCAAGTTATAGATTTCTCTGTCCTTATCATCTGGCTCTTCTTTATGCATTGCCTACACCCACAGCAGAATAAATTACTGTCAGTCAATTAAATGTGTACATCATAGCCTACAGGCTCTTGTTAACGAAAGGTGAAGCCACACACACACACACACACACACACACACACACACACACACACATGGACTGGATGGACTGGATCAGCTAGATGGTGAAAATACCTGAGCAAATGCATCATATCTATACCAGAAGGAACACTACAAAAGTGCACACTGCTGGTATAGATATGATATGACAGTAAAAGCTCATTTACTTTAGTACAGATGATTTGCTGCATGTCTCAATCCAATGGCTTTGAATAATGAATGAAGAGGTGAAGGCAAAGAGTGGAATAGGCTGCTATGGCAGAGCTCCAGGAGGGACCTGGCGTCAGTGGCGAGGAGGACTTACGCGCTTCATGGATGCCCGGGTTGTCGCTGAACTCCAGCACATAGAGGTGGCGTCCCTCCACACTGCGCCCGATGCTGTAGATGCGCGTGACGTAGGGGCACTCGCTCTGCACGCCGAAGAGCGCCCGCACCAGCTCCTCGTAGCGGTGGTGCTGGAAGTCGCCTGTCTGCGACGCCTGCATCCCCGGTCCACACAGAAGCGCCGTTAGCAGGAGCAGCACCTGGATCCAGGTCAAAGGCTTCATGGTGTTCCTGGACTGTTCTGGCAAACACACACGACTGCAAAAAGTCTTAAGTAGTCTCTCCTCTCCTTTCCCTCACTCTCTCATTCACTCGCTCACTTTCTCCTCTCTCTCTTCTCACCCTCTCTCTCTCTTCCCTCCTTCTCTCTCTGCCAGTTTTTCTCTATGACTGCCTCAGCTCAATCACTCGCTCTCTCTATTTGTTTCTCTCTCCCACTCATCCACCCTCCCTCTTCTCTCTCTCTCCCCCTCCCTCCCTCTCTCTCTCCCTCCCTCTCTCTCACTCTCTCTCTGCCTCTCACATACACACATACACTCTCTGCCTCCTGCCTGCCCTTCTGCAAACCTGTCTCCTCCCCCTGGACCTACACATACACACACACACACACACACACACACACACACACGGGAGAGCAAATAAGGACAGCCCCCTCTTTTTCTCTGTCACTCCACAATCTTTGTTTCTCTTGCAGTCTCTCTTCCTTACAAATACACACACAAACACACACACATGTTCACTTACAAACACAAACACAAACACACACACACACATTCACATACACACACAAACGCATGTATGTACATATGCAAACACACACATACACACACACACACACACACACACACACACACACATACCTACTCTCTCTCTGTTCCTCTCACTCACTCGCTCACACACTCTCCCTGGAAGTGCTATTGCTTTATTGGCTGAACAAATGTGTCTAACATTACTTTCTAATACCAGCACTTTGTCTGCTGGGGTGTATTTTTGTCTTAGCCCCCCAGCCGCCCCATTCTCTTCCAGTTGCAACACCCACCCCCAACCCTCTAATTTCCTGGCAGCTGCTAATATGAAATACATTTTATGAACATGACTATTACTTGGCTGGACACAGGATGAAAAAAATATTGCATAGAAATTATTTTAACTGTGATTTTTGTGATCTAAGGAGGTTTTCTGGTTTACTACACACACACACACACACACACACACACACACACACACACACACACAGACTCAAGTGTTATCTTTGGTGTAAACACCAGCTGAACCCTAGAGGTTAGAGTTTCTCCACACCCCCCTGTGATGTCAGTCTGCAGGGACCAAAGGTTCCTAAGAAAGTGAGCTAAAAGAGAGAGTGGGAAAGAGTGAGGCCATGATTCCTGGCAAGCCCCCCCCCCTCCTCCTTACTCCTTACTTTACCATATCTGCCAGGAGCTGTTGTCACTCAAAGCTCATTCTGTGTTTGAGGGGCTTTGATTGGGAAGAGGCAGGTGGGTCTGGCAGACGGGGAGGTGGTGGGGGAGGCCACCTGGGACAATTCATCATGAACCAAGCTGCAAGAAAAACACACACACACACACACAAACACACACACACACAAGCACACACACAAACACAAAGGAATGAATCAAGAAAAAATGCAAAATATGACATAATTCATAGACTGTAGCCCATTTTTAAATAGTCACCGACGGGCTGTTTGTCTCTTTTACACACACACACACAAACACACAAACTGAGTACACCTTGTCAGTACAAAGAATGGGACCTTTTATCTCTCTGCCTATTGACTTCGTTGATAGCACAATACTTTTTCAGACATCCTGAGATTTCAGGAATGACACAGAGCATAACAGGTCTATTATGACACCATTCAGTAGCAGTAGCACACAAGTGTGTTCACAGTTGATTCATGTTCATCATTGATACATTATTTAGTTCACCTTAAAATCTAGGGAGGGAACACTTACCATTGTTGTAGGCAAACAGGCCATGCAATTTGGATCTGAAACAGTTAGTATAAATAGGCCACGGGGGTGATAGTGCATGGTGGGGGGTCAGAGTACTGATTTTTTTTTTTTTACCTCTGGAGCTCCCCCTGCAGGTGCTGTTTTTTTTTTAAGAAAAATAGCAACAACATTGTACATTCTCACTAATCCATGTGGATTTGTTTGCAAACCAAAGCATCAGAACCCTTAATGATCATTTCCATGGAGTTATGTTGACTGGCAAGGTAATAAACGTCATTTCAGTTTCATTCAGTTTCAGTTTCTTCTCTGTGGCTCAGCAATGAGAAGCTGCAAGTGCCTCTAACTGCACTAGGAAATTATTAGATGGCCCAAGAGAACCCCCATTCACCCGGTAATGAGCCATTTAAACATCAAAGTGACTATGAAGCTGATAATTTAACCTAAAAACAATGTCAAATGTTGCCTGGCACTGCTTTAACATTCAAATTCACATTCAGCATGGCCAGAGCTTTTTTAAAAAGTTGCCTTCGTTGAGATGTATGTGTGGTCCCAACCCCCCACCCCCCCAACCCCGATATACACACACCGTCCAGTGGCCTAGTAAGATTCTTTGTGTTAGTTCTCCCTCTAGTGACAAAGTTGTGAAGATGAATACTGCAAGACTATGGAGTGATGAAATAAACTGAGGAGAGACTGGCTTGATTAAAACTAACTATAGTGGTGGACAAACTTATGCTCATATTAGATGGGGCATTCCCTAGCGGATACAATGACTTCAGTCTTCAGACACAGTGTGCTGCTGGAAAAGACATCAAATTCTGATTTGCATTGTTAGAGACACATAAAGATGCTATCAAAATTAATTATTTTGTCTGTGGGTCTTTAAAGGTCTCATGTCGAGACAGACTGATAGCATACTTACTTACAGCAAATGAGGGAGGAGGAATTCCCGGTTATGCAATGCAATGGAAACCAACATTGCTTGGTTTGGCAGCAGTCCTTTAATGTTTCCACGTTATTTTACAGTTTCACACATAGACACCAGGTGGCGACAAAATATTAAGCGTCATGAGCACCAGGTGGATCTCTGAAAAATGAAATAGTGTTCGGTAACGCAACAAACCTAGTATGCACTGTTCCCTAATATAAGGTGCTATGGACAAAATTCCTCAGGTGTTACTAGTGTTTTGTCAGTTTTATGTCCATTGTCAGATTGACTCGCATAAAAGCTAAACTCTTCAGTTTTATTCTAGGCCTTTTAATGCTAGTGTGATGGGTAGGCTATAGCTGCATGCGTATAGCCTATGTAAGCTACATCGTGTGTGTGTGTGTGTGTGTGTGTTGGTGGTGGTGTTGGGCGGACGGGGTGTGAAGGGTTTGAATTTGAAACACATCCATAAATATGTTTCCTGCAGACATCAGGAAAGTCCGAAAGTCGTCTTACTTACCTCGTAAGTAATGCATTTCCGGGAGAAAAAAAAAGAAGGAGGAAAAAAGAAGAAAAAACTTTTTTACTGTATTTGGTGAGAGCTGACCGTCTGAGGGAGAAGAAGAAAGGGGGTGGGGAAACTGAGTTGTTCATGTCTAGAGGCGCGTGCTTGTTGGGCATTGGCATCAGTGCGGTGCACTTGGGATCGACACCATGCCGCGAGCGCAGGAATTAAATTTATTTGTTTTGATGTTATTCGTCCTATCAAAAACTTCGGGTAAGTTGCTATTAACAGATTTATATAATATGATATTATATGACATATTATATTACAAAAAAATATTGAAACTATGCTGTGGCGCCCTGTTAAATGTCTTTGATTGAATTTTTTGATGAAATTGTTTGTACCTAACCTAAGTCCTGTTTGTATAATGAAACACTATCTCAGTTGGTGCTAGAGTAATATAAAAAGACTTAGGTCTACAGACAGTGCTCCTCCACAGTCTTTGGAAAGAGTGATGTTTTGGTTTGGTCAGTCATACTGTATGCACTGTGGGTTGGGAATTTCAAAGGGCAGCAAAAGTTGTGGATGTGAGAGTTTGAAATATTAGAACTGGCAAAGGCAACACGGTGCATGTCAAGACACTTCTGTTTATGTTTGTCAGGTTGCATTGAATGTAGAATGCAGTTTATAAAATTGAGTGAGACCAAGAGTTTGAGTGTTGTGTAATAGTTTTAGCATTCAAAACAGAACCCCCCTAAACAACCATACTAATGCACTGCACCGCACACTCTCCATTCAACCACAGTGAAACACACTTACAGCTGTTGAGAGCACATTGTTCTCTACTGTGACCTTGGCATCCAACGGTTTTTAATCAGCTCTCTTATCAGATTCTCTGAACTCACTAAATTAGACTAATTTGCTATACACCATAATACTGCACACTACTGAAACATGTGCTGTAACCATAGAGAAGGGCATAGTGCTTACTTTAGGTGAACAAACCAAAAAATGTCTTACATTTTTTTGTGTGTGTAAAGATTACTGCCTCTGACATAGAGCCTTCCCGTTGCAGGGTCCAATATCTGCACATCTCGAGGAGTGAGCATGTGCCAGCAGTGCCTAGCCGTGCACCCGAGCTGTGCCTGGTGCTTCCAAGAGGTGAGCTGAGCTCCCTTCGTTTATTCACTTTGTATGGTCCTCCCTTAGATCACTCACCTCGTGAACCTGAACGGCAGTAAAAATATACGTGTACTGAATGTATAAAGCATTGCTTTGCAAAATTATTAATGCAATGACTGTATGTACTTGTCCATCTGTTGCTGTAATTATAAAATTGCAAATGTATTTCCTAGTACTCTGGCAGGTCCGGAGGGGAAGTAAAATAAGATCTACATTGAGGGCGTTTTCCTTTCTGCCTTAACACTTCACTACTTACCATGTTATATTAACTGCTAGCAAACAACCATAGAGTGTTGTACAGTTTTATGGAACACTGTACAGAACAGTGTTCTGACTCCCTGAACTCCCTAATCATTCTGCAAATCTTTCTGCTCAGTGCTGCCAGATGTTGTTTTCACCATTAAATTCTTTGGTTTCTTTGGTTTCTTTTAACAGAACCTTATCATGATCAAAAAATATTAAAATTGTGTTTTTTAAAATATTAAAAGATAAAATTGTGTGAGCTTGATGTGTGAAAGAATGCTTCCTATCAGCTGACAAGATCTGACATTATGGTGTTTTTTCTGAAGGACTTTGGAGAGGGTAGGACCGGGGTGTCTCGCTGTGACTTAAAAAAGAACCTCAAAGCGGCAGGATGTTCCGAAAGGTCGCTGGAGAACCCAAAAAGTGGGATGACCATTGAGGAAGACAGACCTCTCAGCAACAAGGCCTCAGGGTCCACCACAGATGTCACTCAGATTCAGCCCCAGAAGCTCCACATCACCTTGAGACCAGGTCAGTCAGTGGAGCCTAGGGTGGAGCCCACTTTGCTCGTTTACTTCTCAAGGGTCAGATGTGTAAATCTCTCTTAATAGAACAACCATATTGGAAATCTTTGTCTCATTCTTTTCCTGAAAATGGATTACATGCTGCTTAGATCTTTGACATAATAATAATCCTTCAGCTTGGGTGTGGAGTGTTTCCTGCCACACTTGGCACCATTCTATTACAGGTCCACCAGTTTATTGCAGGCTTATTTCCTTCCATTTGTCCTCCACCTACTGATGAGTGTAGCCATGTGTCCAACAGTAATAAACAATGTCAAGAAATAAAGAGTGGCCATTACCTCACACTGTTTAAAACGGTCATCCTCCAGGCGACTCCAAGCGCTTCACAGTGAAGGTGCGACAGGTGGAGGACTACCCTGTGGATCTCTACTACCTGATGGACCTGTCCTATTCCATGAACGATGACCTACGTAGCCTGCGGATGCTGGGGAACGACCTCGCCAAGGCCATCAACCGCACCACCAGCAACCTGCGCATGGGCTTCGGCGCCTTTGTGGATAAACCTGTCTCGCCCTACATGTACATCTCTCCACCAGAGGTTGTGAAGAACCCCTGTTATGGGTAAGACTCCCACACTCTAGTCAGTCGGCATGGCTTCACTAGGGAGGGAGAGGTGACACTAGGGAGGGAGAGGTGTGCACACATACAAGCATAAGCATTGGATAATGACAACTTTTCCTCAGCCACTTGTAGAGTTAGAGATGCTACATGGTGTTTTTTAAGGGCACTGTCAATTATGGGCACTTAAGTAGTGGGTTTTACTGTGACAGGTGTTTATGACTCAGTTTCTCCATCAGAGGAGTGATACTGCAATACTGGAATGACTTAGTATGAATTTCATGACTGGTGATGGTTTTAGATCTTTGCCAGGAAAAAGAGCGTACATTGTTTTGAAGTGTCTAAAGGATTAACACAAAGTCCCAAGTCCAGTCAAGGGCGAAAATGTACTGTTTTGAGTCAGATTTTGAAATAAGCCCTTGCAAAGAGAGGTGCAACTAAGAGGTGGGGATCCTAGTAATCTGATAGACACCATACCACACAAAATCACACACACACACACCAAGACTTGCTTCCATGAAGAAACCTTACCAAACCTGATGAAAACCTATGGATGATGAGATGATGAAACGTATACTTTGTTACCTGACAAAACAAAAGGCAATCAGCTTCTCAGCGTAACTTACCAGCAAGGGTCAAAAATGGCTAAGAATTAGACCACATGAAACTATGCTTTACCAGTGCTGTTCTCTACATTTCTAATTCTTCCAGTTCTGGTGATAATGTTGTTAATGTCGTACACTGATATTCTGAGAGGAAATGGGCCTGATCATATCTTGGTACTTAGAGACACATGTGCTTCTCTTGCAGCTTGAACCGCATCCCAAGTGTTTGTGAGGCTCAGTTTGGCTATAAACATGTTCTGTCCCTGACGGACAAGGTCGGCCGCTTCACTGAGGAGGTGAAGAAACAGATTGTGTCGCGTAACAGGGATGCCCCAGAGGGCGGCTTTGACGCCATCATACAGGCAGCTGTTTGTAAGGTGGGCAAAAATGGTGAATACTCTGACCAAAGCTTTGAGAGCAAAACATAATTAAACTCAAGTTAATTTTATTTAAAGTTGTAAAATATAAATTACATGTAAGACATATAATCATTTTGTGTAGAATTTCATCAAAGTAAATTGGCCCAGTTCTTTGAGAATTGCCAAACACACAGTAGCACTAGGTGAAAGACCTCATCCCTCCACTACTCTTGCTTCAGGACAAGATAGGCTGGAGACCTGGTGCATCCCATCTGCTGGTGTTTACTACAGATGCCAAGACTCACATCGCTCTGGATGGTCGACTAGCTGGCATCGTGCAACCCAATGATGGCAGATGCCACATGGGCCCAGACAACATGTACTCTATGTCAACTACACTAGTATGCTAGGCTTTGCTTTCCTTCTGTAGCTATAGAGAAGTAATAAGCACAATTCGTCTGTTTACACACGGCTCTTCCTTGAATACACATATATATATTCAGATTGGTTAATAATGTGTCTGACATTTAATCCCACAGGACTACCCATCCCTTGCCCTGCTAACAGAAAAAATGACAGAGAATAACATTAATCTCATCTTTGCGGTCACAAGCCCTGTACAACCTCTGTACAAGGTGAGAGTCTCCTGTGTTATCTGGGAGGTTCAGTGGGCTCAATTGTGCATTAATCCACTGAATTTAATTACTTACCTTAAGATTTTATGTCTTTCCTTTTTTAGAACTACAGTGAACTCATACCTGGCACTACAGTTGGAATCTTGTCTCATAACTCAAGCAATGTGATTCAGCTCATTCTTGATGCCTACGCTGTGAGTGATTAAGGCTTTTAGGCACTTTGGTTGTTTTGTTTCACAACATGCTAAAGTTGACAAGAAAAAAAAACAAAAACATCTCGAGCCCCTGCCTTACCGTGCCACGGTCTTTTGCCGTAATGTTACTCCGGAGGATTCCCAAGAATTTGTCTAAAAACGTAATATCTTGATCTTCATTAGAAGAATGTTTCCACAACCACTGAAGCACTTTGTGGGCATGGCATTGTTCATTCTGTGTTCTTTTCTGTTTTTTTCCCCCTTGTGCTCTTGGGACAGAAAATCCGTTCTAAGGTGGAGTTGGAACTGCAGGGCATTCCGGAGGAACTAAGTCTGTCCTTTAACGCCACCTGCCTAAACGGAGAGGTCATCCCTGGTCTGAAATCCTGCTCAGGCCTCAAGATTGGAGACACTGTTAGTATCCCTCCCATCCCATTTCCATAGCGCCTCTCTCACATTCCACTCGATAACACTGTTCCCAAATAAGGAACGATTGAAAGCACGGGAAATAACATGCTTTTGAATAGTCATTACTGAGGTCACTGAGCCCCTTGTTATCAGTAATGATGGTTAACCACAGCGTCATTCGTTGTGTTTTATAGAGTGATGAAATTGCCTTCATTTAGGAAAGTGCTATATCTCAGACGTGCATATGCCCCTGGCTGGAACAGGGCACAGAGCTGCCCTGTTGCTCATTCTGTCGAGCGTGTCTGTCCATTTCCTGCTGCCCGGCAAGAAGCTCTGAGTCATGGGTACTGCCTTGTCACATTCACCAGTGTCAGAGACAGCGCTGCCCAGACAGACTCTATGAACTCCAGACAGTCATTTCCATGAGTGGAGTGAAGTGCTGTTTGTGTGTCATGCTAATTGTTGCAAGTGCCAATGCAGTCAGCAAGTGCTAAAACTCACACTTAAAAAAGTTTGACTTAAAAGTTGTGTCCTTTACAATTTTTTGAGAGTCTGTTTCTTTATTTTAGTCAGTGGTGTGTTCTTTATTATTTTATGAAGACAAAAGGGCCACAGATCTATGATCAACTATTCCTTAAAAGCTTGATTTGCGCAGTAGTATTTTGTATTTTCTATCAAGGTGAATGTGGCAATATACACAAAATGAGAAATTGCTATTTCATGAGTATCTGAAGTTGTGGTGGTAGGCCAGATTATTGGGGAGGTTCTCCTACCTTTACCAAAGCTTTTATGAAGGACCAGTCAGGTGACCGCCTGCAGTGAATGCACTTACACAGGGCTTTTGATGCAAAGTTTTATCTTTGAAAATGAAGGGAAATGTCATTTGTGTCACAAGGCATGGCAGCAAAGGCTACAATAACGAGCTCATTAATTGGCACTTTGACCAATTATAGCTATTTATACCCTTTAGTTTTTTAAAGCTTACACAGAATTTGCTAAAGAATTAGAAAACCCTCAACAGTTTAGTGATACTAGTGATGAACTTTCATCTCTTAGGTGTCCTTCAGTGTGGATGTGCAAATGCGGGACTGCCCCAAGCAGAAGACGAAGACCTTCACCCTCAAGCCCGTGGGCTTCAAGGACACGCTGCAGATCACTGTCACCTTTGAGTGCGAGTGCAAGTGCCAGGCCCAGGTGGAGCCCGACAGCCCCAAATGCCACGGTGGCAACGGCACGTACGAGTGTGGCATTTGCCTGTGTCACCCCGGGCGCCTGGGCCCGCAGTGTGAGTGCGCCGAGGGTGACTACAGCCCCGAGGAGCGTGACACGTGCAGCCCCAGCCCAGACAAGGCAGTGTGCAGCGGCCGCGGGGACTGCGTATGTGGCCAGTGCGTGTGTCATGCCAGCGACTTCGGCAAGGTGTGGGGAACCATGTGTGAATGCGACGACTTCAACTGCCTGCGGTACAAGGGAGAGTTGTGCTCAGGTGAGATATAGCTTGTTAATGAGTTGATTTTGATTGAGAGGTGGGAAGCTGGAGAAGATATGGTCATTTGTTAAAGAAGTTTACCATGGAAGTTTGGCAGGAGGGTTGCTAGAGGATTGCCAACAAAGGAACTTGCTCTCTAACTACATCTATGTAAAGTAAAAGTTCTTGACCTATTCCACTGACTGGTTTCACATACATGAGCAAAGCCTAGTCCTATATCTTAATGGAAATGCAAAACGTTACAATACAATGTTATACTACATACTTTGCGGCTCCATTGTTCTTTTAGTCCAGGACCATGTTTATCCTACGTATGGCTAACTAGCTCTTGGTATTTAAAGGAGCAAGTTTTAAACAAGTTTCAAGTGTTTATTTAAGAGCTAAGCTGGCATTGTGTCACCACTTGGCAAAAAGGATTGACAGCTGTTTGTCAGCTTTGCAGATTTTGCGTATGCGTGAGTTGTGGGTATTTTATTTATGTAATGTGGGGTTTCAGTCATGAGTGTCATGGCTGACTCAGTCTGCTTCTGTGAACCAGCTTATGTCTCTTATTTCGTTTGTCTTGATTTTCCAGCCGTTTAATGTCTTGTTATTGTCCAAGGCCTCATGTTGTTATGATAGCGGCCGTCATATCCTCTCTGCTAAATATCCACACCTCCTACTCTTAACTTAACTTAAGTTTTTGACTGTTGTGTGGAGCGAGTCGTGCCGTGGGCCTGAGTTTTTGTTTGTTGAACGAGTTGGTGGGATGTTCTGTCCTGTGGTTTGTGGTTATGAGTTAGCTGGAATGAACAGCCTGCCTCTCAGTCTGCTTCTCTCTTGTATCCACTCTGTTCGCTCACCCGGTTTTCGTTATTTCCACCCTAAAATCACAATCATCCCCTCTACGATTTTGTGTCAGTCAAACTGCCTCCTATCCTCTGCTTTCAATGAAAGGGTTAATTATCCTTCCTCAAAGTTCTCAGTTAACGTTAGTCTGATGTTGTGCTCCGTTGGTCCCCAATGAAATCACTCTGTGTATCTTATGCATATATCTGTCCTCCCACAGATGCCTGCAGTGTTTCTGCTCAGTTCACCTCCTGCATGACTTCATAGAGGAGGAATGACCACTGATAACACGCTGTGTTTTTTGCCACTCATGCATCTAGTAATGAGTCTTTGATGTTTGTTTTCTTATAGTGGAAGTGCTGAGGTTAGCAGCTTTGGGCCTTGAGGTGAGAAGGGATTGGTTCCTATAGTTTAAGGTTGGACAAAAATGGTCTGATTTTAAGTTAAACCACACAGACCAATGGTTTTTGGTCTGATTTACCCTTATAAGACTCTTTTGGATGAGGAAGCAAAACATTCTTTTGTATCCAGGAGCATGGCATGGATGGTGTTTCAAGCCTGGATGTAATTTCCCCAAATCTTGGTGTGTGTATGTGTATGCATGTACATATGTGTGTTTTGCCTGTGTGTGTGCATGTGTGCATCTGAAACCACTGTCAGTTTGTGCCATCATGCCTGCATGCGTCACACCACATTCCCCCTAAACTACTTAACAATTATCCATCTAACGACTCTCGTGCGCTTAAGAAATGATGTCACATCTAAAAATAGAATTCCCTGGTGGACAAATGGAGAAGACGGGAGGGGGTTTGAGCAAGGGGTGGACGTCTGGGCAAGAATTATTATTGTTCTTTCCTGTGGTATGAAGAGTCTTGGTACATTTGGGGTAAGGCAAAACACTTCTTGAATGATGATTACAAGTGAGGTGGTGATGTGGTAAGATTGTTGTTTCTCTCTTTCTCCCTGAGTTTTTTTTCCTTCTTTTTCATGTTTCATTGTTGGTGGAGTATTCTTGTCTTTGTGGTGATTACCACATGTGGCAGATGTTTTCTGTATTGAAGTTCTCATGAACCGACACTAAGGGCACCTGGAGTAACACATAGGCACACAATGTACACTCATTTAGTAGAACCAAGGAAAGGAAGCTTATCTAGCCAGTGGGCAAAAAATACTTTCCAGTGATAGGCTAATGGTTTACTACTCTACTTCCCATAACCTTAGAGACATTCCCCGGATATTTTACCACCAGAATTCCTTTTTTAGAAAGGCCCTGTGACATATCAGATGAATGTCTTTCTGTGACGAGGCTAGCAGTTATACCAGGCAATGGACATTAGGCTGCTAGAGAAACAAGGATCAGTATGATGGCCTCTCTTGGGTGGCACATGTAAGGTGGGTGAATGGGTGCTGTTAAATCATCAAATTGGGGATCTACTAGTCTGGTGTTCCTCACCAATTATGGCTTTGACCCAAACTTTAGTCAGAGTTACTCTGTAATACTTGATTTAAATAAGCAATGGTTTGAATAATTTAGAATTCTTTACACTTGCATACAATATACAGACTCACAGAACACACTAAAACCAAAGATCACTGAATACTGACCAAGATAGAGCAACATAATACATTACAACGGGAGCAAACATAGCAAACAACAATAGTTCTGATCTACATAAGTGGGAGTGTCACATAACGTGTGTGTCATAATAAACTTTTCAATAATCTTCTGTATCAGCGTATGAGAGCTTGACTCTGGTCTGCAGAAAGGGGGACTTTCCCCCTTTTAAAACACAGAACTTAAGGAATGTTTGTGCCTCTTGCTCCGCCTTTACCCTCTCTGCTTTACTCTCTCTGACTCTCTTTCTTTCTCTCTCTCTCTCTCTGTCTGTCGCTCCCTCCTAGGCCATGGCAAGTGCTACTGTGGCTCTTGTCAGTGTGACCCGGACTGGAAGGGGGAAAACTGTAACTGCTCCACGCGCACAGACACCTGCATGTCCAGTCTGGGCCTGCTGTGTAGTGGCCGAGGCCAGTGTGTGTGCGGCAGCTGTGAGTGCACCCAGCCCGGGGCCTATGGCGCCACCTGCGAGAAGTGCCCCACCTGCCCCGATGCCTGCACCATGAAGAAGTGAGTGCCGTGTGTAACAGAAAAGTGTAACAAAACCACCTACATAAAGTTCTGCATACTAATGTAGGCTCAGTTTCTGGAGGACTTTGTGCATGCAGCTGTTAACGTTGCAGCAGAGACAAAAAACTGGATACAATCACAGTAACTGTTTATGGGGGATGTGATTGCAGGATGGATCATGTTTACACTGTTTACACAGGGATTAAAGTAATACCTCATCACAGCTGCTAATGCCATCTCAAACCAAAGCCATTAGCCTAAAAGTTAATCTTAAATGAGGGTCTTTTCAGGAACTGCAAATGAACTCTGTTCTATACTCTTTTAGAGAAGTGCTCTTTTGGCAAGAAATAAAATAGCAGAGTCCCTGACATTTTCTTTTTCTATTGCGACATTGTCCATGATACACAGTATCAGCTGAGTTGCACTGCATTGCCTTATAAGGAATTATAACGCCAAAATAAATCATCATCAGTATCCTCAGCGTGCCTCATTATATAACTTCCAGATATGGAAAGAAGCACAAATGTTAAACATTAAGCTAACATTTTCTTGGATGACTCCTGAGAGTCGAAAGATCTCAGACGTACCATTTAGACAGCTTCTGTCATCCTTGCTAATTGTTTCCTGTTTTTTTCTTCGCCAGGGAGTGTGTTGAATGCAAGCACTTCGAGAGAGGGAAGCTCTTTGAGGACACATCCTGCGCTCGGATCTGCAGAGATGAGATCCGTTTAGTAGATGATATCGGTAAACATTAACCAGTCTTAACAGCCTTTTAATGGACAATGGAAGCACATAAACATTTGGAAGAGTGTAAAGAGCAGAATTTAATACAGTTGTTGTATGATGTATGACGTTGTCAGTAATATTTGCCTCTTAAATGGCATTATAAATATGTTTTATGAGTCTTCTCTCTCCTTTCATGGATCCAACTCATCCTGTGTCTTACATGATGACAATAATGGTGCAAATTATGGCAAGTTCATTATTCCAGGCTTAGAGTCATATCAACCTTGGGGGACCTGTTTGTGATACTAACACAGATACTGTAAATACAATTTATACTATCTTGCCTTGATTGCACACAGTTGTACAAATGTGCATTTCAAACTTTCTCTCCTCCCCAACACCAGTCTTCCATGACAAAAATGCAGTCAACTGCACCTACAAAGACGAGGACGACTGTGTCCAGCGCTTCCAGTACTATGAAGAGGCCAGTGGTCAGTCCGTCCTGTTTGTGGTCAAAGAGCCAGGTGAGGTCCTGCATGTGGTCTGCCAAAAAAAATACTGTCTGCTCTCACACGCAGTATGGAGAGAGATTAAGAGATCAAGTGCATTCCTGGCCAAGCCAGCAGATATTCTTGGAAGACCTGGGTCTTCAAGAGTTGGAGAGGGTATCTGTTGATCTGGCAGCACTGGGAAGGTCATTCCACCAGCGTGGAACAACACACAAGAAGAGTTTGGATTCACCTGCATGAGGTGTTGGCCATGCTAGATAACGTTCCTTGGAGAAGCGAAGTGGCCGGCGAGTGGCATAGACTCGCCATTGACTCGCTTACTCACTTTCTCACTTATCACACTGCTACATCATGGTGTGTCTGAAAAAATATGGAAATCGAGAAATTTGTGATGATGAGGGTGTCTCTTAGCACTCTTAATGAAGTGATGTGTTTTTTTTCAATCAGCACTGCGGCTGTGCAAATACACTATTGCACAAAATCAGACAGTAACTATACAGTAGTTCCCAACCTGAACATGGACTGCCTCTGCACCCAGTGTCTGCTGCCTTTGATCCCATGCATTCCTGCTCGTTAAAGAGTTGTGGAGACTGAACCAGTAGCACAGATGGTAGCGTGAAGGGGAGACTTCAATGGTGGAGGTGCGCAGTGAGGGGTCATCCTTCCCCCCACCTTTAATAGATCCACATGTGTAGGGTAGCTCTGGGCTCGGCTAAGGTATAACACTGGTTGCAGGAGGGGCCTGTCTACATGAAAAAAGCAGCCCAACCTCGTAAACGCCACACCATAAACGGCACCACTGCTACTGAATGAGCTGACATGGCACAATCAGGCATTTGAAATCAGACGGGATGAAAAGGGATAGCATGAGAGTGAGGAAAGGTGATAGTATTAAGGGTAAATCCATTATTAACCCTGGAACTGAACCCCTTGTGCAGATTTAAGTTTTTAAAACTTAAATATATGTATATGTATATGTATATATATATATACCTCATGTAACCTGTACAGCCAAACACAGCAAATCCTCAAATGTTATGTAACCATTAACATACACAAAGTGTACATTGTATCATATTTAATACATAAGTGTCATAGACTTATATTACATTCCCTTACAGTCATTGACTATTGCTGTTGCTGTTATGGTCACAACTACACTCCCAGAGGAATGTGTATCTCTTCTCCTCTCCTTATCATCATATTTTGTCCCTCCTCTACTAGACTGTCCCAAGGGGCCAGACATCCTGGTGGTGCTGCTGTCTGTGGCGGGTGCCATTCTCTTCCTGGGCCTAGCCACCCTGCTCATCTGGAAGCTTCTGGTCACCATCCATGACCGGCGCGAGTTTGCCAAGTTTGAGGAGGAGCGGGCGCGGGCGAAATGGGATACAGTAAGTTGAGCTGAGTCACTTCTAGAGAGTGGGTGGCCAGACACACACACGCACACACACACACAGGCTTAGAGAGAGAGGGGTGTGTCTATGTGTGTGTATATTGACATAAACCACTCCCTTGGAGATTTTAATGTTTACCTATGTAAGTAGTATTGTGTTCTGGGCAAAGCCACCATACCATACATCACACTGTCAACAAAAACATAGCAATAGGGTTAGTTAAGGTCTCACCCCATGCTGGTGGTGAGAGAGCATATTGTGGAGACAGGATTTTATGTTTTATGTTTTGTTTTGTTTTGTTTACGTTTTTTGTTGTTTACATTTGTTTTGGCGGCATGCTGTTCCTTGCCAAAGCTAAACAAAAGACTGCCACCCACTCCCAGGGGTGTGCTTTGGTTTAAATTGGGCAACAATAATTAGCCCACTGCTGGTCTGTCTGATCCCCCATGAACTAGTTCTCCAGACCACTGTGAATTTCTCTGAATGTGTCATCCACTATGAGTGCTGAGAAACAAGGCCACCCCTTGAGTTCGTCTTGGTTTGAAAGTGGACATTTGAATTTAAGTAGATTGTATTCGTTAACAGCCTACTGCAAATGTTTTTAAAAGTTTTGTAAGATATTATATTATATCCATATAATGGATTGTATTAGCATGGAGAGTAGCATGCTGCATATTTATACATCTGTGTGTGTGTGTGTGTGTGTGTGTGTGTGTGAAAAAGAGGGAGAGAGACTGCCTGCCTGTGACACTCTGAGACTTCTCCACTGTTTGCGGCTCAAGGAGTCTAGACTGCAGATTTAGTTTTTCCCTTCACACATATAGAGTCATGTGATTCTGCACTACAGCAGCAAGAACAAAAAAAAGAAAAGAAAATATCACTAATTGTTCCCTCCACCCTCTATCTCTCAATTTCAGGGCCACAACCCTCTTTACAAGGGAGCAACCTCCACCTTCACGAATATCACCTACCGGGGCAATAAGGACTGACGTTACCCAGTCCCTGTGAAAAAGAGAAAATGATTCTGACACCAGCTGGGAAGACAGACTTTCCTAGAAAAGCTTCCGCTCACCAAGCAATGTGGAGTGTCTTCCCCTTAGACCTTTCTACCTGTGCAGGCTCTACTGTTGTTGGATGAGGATGTAATATGATTATTCTTTTGTTTGTTGTTGTTGTTGTGTCGCCACTGTAAATACAAGTTTGTACAGTAAGTGACAGATCATTTGGGTCAAAATTTAAAGTCTTTGTCTAGTTATGTCTAACTTTCAAATAGTTTTAGAAAAAGTTTACAAAGTCAAACCATTTCATCTGTTGACATGAAACCAGCAGATCGAGCAACAGCCTGGGAACAAGCTACATTTTTTTTTTTTTGTCGTTGTTGTTGTCTATGTGTCTTTTCTCATTTGAAACACTCTAGCCTGGGGAGATAGCTAATCACATGCGGCTGACCCAGCATGAGACTTCCTCCCCCATTCCTTCAGCTGTCACCCTGTCATCCTGTTTGAGCTGGAGCCTCTTAGGAGAAAAGCTCTAGAAAAAGTTCTAGCTGGAACTGTCAGTTGATTTAAACATTAACTGCAAATTCCATGTAGAATTTGCCATTTATTTCATCTTTCTTTTTGAAGTTTGAGTACGTTGTACGGTTAGCCTGTTTTCACATGAAAACTTGATTTACTTACATCTTAGCCTACTGTATTTATTGCGACTAGTTGTTGCTAATTACATGTTCTGAAAATAAGACTGCAAACAGACTGAACCGCAACACACTGGGAGTTTAATGACACTGTCACTGTTGAAGACAAGCCATTATTAGTGTCTGCATCATACAAAAGGGAGAGAGAAAAATCCATTCGGTGGCTGTTTTGTGTGTGTCCATGTTATCTTTGCTCATTATCAAATTATATTTTGCATTTAATTTAATTTTAGGTCTTAAAATTTTCTAT
Source organism: Tenualosa thibaudeaui (assembly GCA_027481765.1). Taxonomy (NCBI): domain Eukaryota; kingdom Metazoa; phylum Chordata; class Actinopteri; order Clupeiformes; family Clupeidae; genus Tenualosa; species Tenualosa thibaudeaui. The sequence goes on from JAIFZK010000002.1 coordinate 15,505,695, forward strand.
ATGATGATGTCACTGTTGTCACATTTTGTCCTTTACTAGATGAAAATTGTCACAAAAGATTGTAACAAAAGAAAATATTTTGTATATAAAGTTTGTTTTCTATGTTCTGTCCATCTGACTTTGAGTTGAGTCCATGAGCAGATTAATCTCAAGGAGTGATTGGAAGCATGAGAGGAACCAGACAGGAGAGTGAGGTATAGTGAAGACAGCAAAAGAACAGATGAGTGATTGGGTGATTGGAAAGCCTGGGACTGATCAAATGGTTGGGTGGTGAGAGAACAATTTCATATTAAATGTGAAAAGTGAGACCAACAACCTCTAACCGTATCATCAGTCAACATGGGTATTTCAATTGTAAGGGGTTTTTTTGTATGACAAATTTGAGTGAGTTAATCCAGTGGAAGTGGTAAACAAAAGCTTTATCATCCTCCTTACAAAATAAAACAAAAAGCTGTTAACACATGCAGAGTTATTACTAAACCACTTCAAAAATGCCACCCAGAAGTTACCGTGACATAAAGTAGCAGATTAGACAAAGCCGTGGCGCCACCTATTGGTTAAAAAGACTGGAAGTTTAGAGTTTGTATTTCAATAAATTTTTATCGCCTTTTAGTTAAAAAATTAACTAAAAATCCTTTTTGAGATGATTTGAAGAAACGATGAAATAATGAAACAACAACAAAAACACAACTTTTAGGAAGGTATGTTGTCGCCTAGAATAGATGCTGATGAGGTGTGCAACATGCACAAGTGTATATTTTTTAAAACGAAACGTTGTCATTACAGATACAAAAAATTATGAGGGGAAAATGGTTATAGGCTATGACAAGCTTTAGTCTTGACGCTGGAGTGGCAAATCACTGTAGGCTAGTCTAATCCAGTAAGCCTTGTATTACAGCACATGTCCATATTAGGTGTCGCCTCGCCTGCAACTACAATGCAAATACATAGAAATTAAAATTTCTTCATGGCAAGTGTAGGGGACAGGGAATTGAAGATGTAGGAATGGAAGGCTCAGGCTGAAGGTTGGCATGAGACCTACTCCATCCCACCTGGTGGCGGTACACAGTTTGTGTATGGGTATTCACATCCATAATTTTCAAGGAAAAGTCATGTGAGTGTGGGCCAGTAAGCAGAGCTTAGTGGTAGTAATGTGGGATTATGAGTGCTTTTGAAGTATTTGCGGAAAGGATCGTCGTCCACTTGTAACAATGTGGCCTCCAAAATGTCACCACACCCTCAGGTTTGTTTCTGTCTGTGTTGCCTTTTTTCGAAGGTGTTCTTTCAGATCTCACTAACCCCAGCAAGGAGATCAACGTTAGTCCCGACTATGTGTCATCCACAGATGAGAACATTGCTTTTCGGAGCGTGGGTGGTGTTTTACATCTCTTTCCTGGTTGCTATGAGAAGAATGTGGACAGGCAAATACGTGCGCAGTCCTCTCGCTCGAGCGCTATTCGTCAACATGGTGTCGGAAAACGAATCTGCTTCTGATTATCAAGAGGTGAGTTAACGTAACGTTATGTTGATTATGTTGACCGATGACAACTAGCGAATGTGAACTGTCTGAGACGTTATGCCCGTAACATTAGCCTATCAGAGTTACAAGGCAACTTCAGAGCTCCAGGGAAATTGCGCGATACAAGTACTTTTACTGTCTATGAAAACAGGTCAGGTGTACCAACTTCTGCGCCTTGTCTGTGGATTGCAGGCTTACCAATTCGATCGTAAAATTATAATTTTTTGTAAAAACCATTACAACAACATTGGATTTATTCAGGCATGCCAAATGAAGCGAATCTTTAAAGTTAAGCTAATGAAGTTAGGAAAGGTTGTACCATTTTTGATGACACTGAAAACCCTTTCATTTGTCCGAATGTTTCCATTCGTACAGTGGTACCGCTGCTGTCCGGATCTACTGGGCGAGTCGGTAAGACCACTGTTCGTGCAGAGCAATATGGACACAGACACGCGAACTTTTCTACAAAAGAGCGAGGAAAAGTCTAGCTGGCTGTTCACTCAACTTTACCATTCCTTCTTTTCAACCGTCTTTAGTCCCATCATGTCACGGACTTCCATCAATGGGTGAGAATGGTTTGCTAGTTGCACTTCCCACCCCTTTACTTTTTTCTTTCTTTTTTTTAATTCAGCAAAGTTTTGGTGCTTAGGTTGCTTGTACTAGCCTAGTAAATGTGTAGGCGGATCAGAGAGCACCGTCCTTTTACACATCTTTTTTTTTTGGAGGGGGGGGGGCGTGTTTCTCCAGTGAATAAAGTAAATGTGGATATGATTGAAAGATATTAAATACTTATGTACATTTATGGTCCTTTATAATGGAACACACTGCACTGTTTGGAGGATTAGCTTATTTGCAGTCTACCACAGAGCTGAATTGCTTCTAATACTTACGTAAGCTAATTTAAAGATGTGGTGCGTTACTTTAGCACTCTCATACAGTAACAGTCCAGTATAGTATGGTAGTCTTTTAATGTATCGTCTCATTCAAAATGGTATCTCTGGCTAATCCTTGGCTTACCCGTCAATTGGTAGGTTCCTTGGCCGAGGCTCTATGTTTGTCTTTTCTAAGGATCAGTTTCGCCGTGTGCTCGGCATCCGTCCAGACTGGAAGGCAGACAGGCTGCTGGATCTGGGGGCTGGGGACGGAGGAGTCACTGATGTCATGGGCTCACATTTCAGAGAGGTCTATGCCACAGAGGTTTCCACCCCGATGAAATGGCAGCTACAGAGAAAAAGCTACAAGTAGGTGCAGTAAATATACTGACTGTTTGCAACTTTATTAATGTCCTGCAGTCTTTGGTATTTGTGTATGTCCTTCTTGTGCTAATGTGGTCAAAAATGGACAAGAATCTTTCTCTTTCTCTCTTTCTCTCTCTCTCTCTCTCTCTCGACAGACTATTAGGAATTGATGAATGGCAGAATACAGGCTTTCAATATGATGTCATCAGTTGTCTTAACCTGCTGGACCGTTGTGACCAACCTCTGGACCTACTGAGAGACATCAAGCAGTCTCTTGTGCCAGGGTCAGGCAGGGTTATCCTGGCTGCTGTAGTCCCCTTCCAGCCCTATATAGAAATAGGTGAGTGGAGATGGTGAGGTTGAGGCTGAAACAGAATCTTTAGCTGACCAGTATTTTTGTCCTGTGCATTTACTAAGTGTTGTCTTATTTATTATGTTATTTATAACTTATTTGCATTTCATAACTGCAAGTTTTCGGCTCAAGAATATGTGAGTCTGTGTGTGTTTCCATCAATTGTGTAATGCAAATAAAAACTGAACATTAGGCTTATCAAGTTACATTCCAACCAGCTGTGGAATCAAAACGTAATGCTGCCAGGACAATGACTTTGAGAAAAATGCTGTAAATGCAAATATACGTGAATTAAATCAACTTAAATCACATTATGCCTTATTCGCATCAAAAGTTAATCCACCTCCCTTAAGCAATTCACATTTATATTGTCATTAGGGAGCTAATGTGAATTTGCTGCTGTTTTTAACTGAGGATTTCTTATTCGCATCACTTAAATGTGCATCAACTAGTTAGATGGAAACCTAGCTAATGTTCTTTAACAGAAGGTATTTTGTTTTGATAAAGCACCCTGCACTTAGTATGTAAAAATAGTAGATGCAATCAAATATCTGGTAGTTGCAGTAATATTAGTCGTATCTAAATGACCTCAACAGGTGGAAGGTGGGAACGCCCAAAGCAACATTTGAAAATTAAAGGGAAGACCTGGGAAGAACAAGTGACCAACCTGTCCAGTGAAGTCTTTTCAAAGGTCGGGTTAGAAGTTGAAGCTGTGACTCGGTTGCCATATCTGTGTGAAGGAGATATGTATAAAGACTATTACGTGTTGGATGATGCAGTATTCGTTTTGAGAGCTCAGAAATGAAGTCAAACTACAATTCAGAAGTCAACATTTGTCAGGTAGTTTGATCATGTGGTCAGGCTTAGCGATGCCAATTTTGTTTCATGTTGGTTGCTTTGTCAACAGTTGTGCTGTGAAATTCCTTTGAAGTGATTTGGTTTAACAGATCAGAACACTGTCCTGTGATTTAATATTATTTCTCAAGAACCAGCCTCTGTATGATATACAGAGGCTGGTTCAATGTTACATTAATACGTTCTGTAACAGTCCAAACACTGGTTTTCTGGTATTGTAAATGGCCTGCACTTTAAGATCGGGTCCTAAGCCTTGTTTCTTGTTAAAAAAAAACACCTTGAGGTAGTGCCTTTGAATTGAGTTGTAATTTGAATAGTAAATGTAATAATTTTTTACTTCAATAGTGTAATCTTGTTGAAAAAAATCTAATGTATTTATGATAAGGTAAAGAAACATCAGTATATGCAAGGACCAATGGGAAAACTTTTCCAGTTTTGCTGTATTGGATTTTAGGGTTTTATTTTCATATCATTGCCATTACACAACACATTGTCTTAACCTTGTAAACACATCATTCAATAAACCTATATTACAATTTAAACTATGTTATATTGTGAAATGCTAGATTATATATACAATTTTATTATATTGTTTTTGGAAAGTGAGAAATTGAAAAACAGCACCTGACAGGTACAGCCAACCTTCAGGGAGTCAGGGATGCCATAGGAATAATCATAGGGGTCACATAACCAACACTGGGGACTGTGAACTTTTAATTTTGCCATTAGACCATTTAATAAAAGATAACTAGTATACTAACAACTTGAGTGATGAAAACTCTCCGAAAATCTCCGGGACTCACTCCTCACCGGTGAGGCGTGTCTGCACGACCCGCGGTCCGCACCAACCCATTCCCAGTTTGCATTGGGCGGGCGTTTCGTTGGCCACGTCCCCGGGCCACGTCGCGCAGTACTCGCCATTTTTTCACCCGGGCGTAGAATAGCAGCAATAAAGCTGTCGGACAGGCACATAACTGACTTTATCAAGAAGTTCGCCTGACAGTTCTTCGATAGACACATCTTGCCTCGTTTTACTGAGATAAGACCCACTCTTTTGCTGCAAAATGAACATTTTCAGACTCACTGGAGATCTCTCCCATTTAGCAGCTATCATCATCCTACTGCTCAAAATATGGAAAACCAGATCATGTGCCGGTAAGTCAGTGAACTAAATCGGTCATGCCCTAAATTATTTGAATCTAGTATGGGTTGTCATGCAAGTGCACACGAGCAATGTTAATGTTATAGTGTAGAAGCATTATACTTTCAGACAGTGACATGTTAGATGGCTAATGGCTAACTGAAGAATCCGCTGTGCCAGCGAGGCCTTGCACTCAGCTGACTGATAACCAGTGCACAGTAACGTTAGCTAGCTCAACCTCGCACCTTGTCCTTACGTTATAGCAAATTTAACGTTGCCTAACTGGCATGTCAGTAAAGAGCGAATGTTGTGCAGTAGGAGAGTATTTACACATAAGTTAAGGCACTGCTAGGTACGGCTAACTTAACTTAGCTATCTTAGCACAATGGATTTCGGGCTTGTCATAATACCTCCATGTATAATGCCATGAGATTTTTAAATAACAGATAATTCTCTTAACGTTACAGTATTGTTCGGCCTCATAAGTTGTCTTCTAACTTGAAGCTTCCATTGACTATTTAACGTTAACAACAGCTGAAGTTAGCAGTGTTGATTCAGAACCCGCAGTTAACGCTGTAGTGGAATTAAAATCAGGGGATTTAAAAGCAAAACTTTGGCATTAAAAACTGATTTAGACTGGTTTGACTTGTTTGGTTTGGTGAACCAACGGAAAAAATAGCTGGACTTTGATTTCAATTCATTCATTCTCGATCAGATTCTACGATTACTACTCCAGATTGACCTCTGACGTGGCAGCTCTGGAGGGGAAGGCGGATATTATAATTTTGCAAGGAAGTCTAGTGATTAAATGCATGTTCCTACTTTAGACTGTGCCGTTAACAACACTGGCCCGTTATTTTGTTTTAATTACAAATGTTGCTTACCCTTAGGTTGCCTTTTGAACCCTTAGACATAGTCATGCCCTTTGAACAACCACGTCTGTCTTTAGCATTGATAATAAACTCTACCAGGATGTTATGTGCATTTCCCTGTTATCATCGTTGGCGACAAATGCAGTCCTTCTTCTGTGCAACGTAATCATGGTAGAGTGATATATGTAGGCTTTATGTCTTTTTTTTTTTTTTCTTTTGAGTTTCAGAGGCTAACATCAGTGTGACGTTTGCTCTCAGGGCATGCATACACTTGCGTTACTGGCGGGTACAGTCTGTGTTGGGATTAATTTTTCTCTCTCCCCCTTCATACCCGCCTAAGTCAAACTGTAGAACAAACCCTTGATCCAAATGTACGCCTGGGACACCTCATTTAAATTGCTTCACAGCTCTTGGTGCATGCATACAAGTATTGCTCTTTGCCATGGATTTATGAAGACACTGTAGATTAGGCTTTTACGGATGAGCCATAATCTGCAGTATAGGCCTTGTTCTACAGAGCTGTTGATGGCTGCTGGTTACGTACAGTAATATCCAGTCTTGCCACAAGACCCTCTTCATTTGGTTTTAGAGCAAGTGTTGTGCAGGCACTATAAGAGCTTGTTGTTGACACAATGTTTTTGGGTTCACCTACAGCTAACATCCCTGTCTTTCAGGTATCTCCGGGAAAAGTCAGATCTTGTTTGCCCTGGTGTTTACCACCCGCTACCTAGACCTGCTCACCTCCTTCATCTCCCTCTACAACACAACCATGAAGGTGAGCAAGATGGGCTTCTGCACCTGAAGCATCCCTTCAATTTATTACAGTAAAAGACCTGGCAAAAAGAATTCCCGTTCTGAATGACTTTTGTTTCCTGTTGCTGTCCCTGCCTTCAGTGCTGTAATTACCTCCAGCCAAGGAGATTATAGTTACAACTGCATCTTCATCAGTAGCATTGGTGCTGTCTGATAGCGAGGACCAGCTGGCTTTCCAAACTATGAAACTGAACAAATGACGGCAATATAGCAGCATGCCCAACACTGAAACTCTCAAAGCCAAACCCTTTGTGTTACTGACCAAGCTTTTAGTCATGAAAAGATGTTTGCTTTTGTGCTTACTCCTCTCACTACAGCTGTGGTGCACACACCCTTATTGGTACTTTTTCTTATTTACTTATTCTTATATTTGTTGTGATTGATTGTGTGTAATATTTTTTTGTCATCTCAGGTCATCTACATTGGCTGTGCATATGCCACTGTGTACCTTATCTACTCTAAGTTCAAAGCCACCTATGATGGTAACCACGACACCTTCAGAGTGGAGTTCCTGGTGGTCCCTGTCGGTGGCCTGGCTTTCCTGGTCAACCACGACTTTTCTCCTCTGGAGGTAAAAGCCAGCTCTCTCTGTCTTGTTGATGGTGCTGTTCTCTTCTTTAGGTAGTTTAGGCATAGCCTAGCCAGCTTTTGCCTTTAGAAGTTCTGATTCCATGACATATCAATAACTTCTATGGCAGTCCTGTTCAGCTTTGATGTGTCTTTAATTTGATGATGGTACACTTGAAAAGTCCCTTTGTATGAAAATATACAGAGGTTCTTGCTTTCCAGTGCTGTAAGAAAGCTTATTGATAAGCCTATTATATCATTATAGTGCAAACTAGAAATAGCTGGGTTAGGAGTTAGTGTTTCATAATTTGTCAGTCAGTTGTGACAGGAGACTTTTTAAAAGTATTTCACAGGGATTTCTACCTGTAGGAAAACAAACTGTCTCAGTTTTTGCTTGTTGCTTCACCTTGGTTTAGGGGTGAACCTCACACAGGTGTAATGAGAGCATCTCAAGAGGCTCAGTCTGCCTCCCATACCATCACATCTAATGGATAACATTATTTTACAGTGGGCCAGTTTCCCAGACAGGGATTAAGTCTAAACTTGGCTTACAATGAAGAGCCTCTATTCAAGCGCCTTCTCGCTCTAGGCTAGGCTAAATTGGCTCTTAGTGAATACATCAGATAACTTTCACTCAATTTGAACCTAATTATGAGCTCAAATGTCAAGGCTTATATAAAGAACAAACAAATGGAAAATTAAAAAGACCTCAAGATAATGGTTCAGTTGATTATGACAGGGTCTGATCTGCTTAATATTCCTTCTTCTCAAGAATTTATGATGTGGAAGATTTTGCATATCTCACAATGTAGACAAAGCTGTATTTGTCTATGTCTGTAGTCCTACTCTAAAGGCCTATGCACTCAGAGTGTATGTTTGTCCAAAGTTGTCGCACGATTTAAAAATAAATACAGTCGTGCATTTCGTCAGTCGCTTTTCACACACTGACTGCCACTGGGTCAATTGCAACACTAAATGTCCTCTGTCTCCTGCAGATCCTTTGGACCTTTTCCATCTACCTGGAGTCTGTAGCCATCCTGCCCCAGCTCTTCATGATCAGCAAGACTGGCGAGGCCGAGACCATCACCACCCATTACCTGTTCTTCCTCGGCCTTTACCGTGCCCTCTATCTCATTAACTGGATTTGGCGCTTTTACTTTGAGGGCTTCTTCGACATGATCGCTATTGTGGCTGGTGTTGTGCAGACCATCCTTTATTGCGACTTCTTCTACTTATATGTCACGAAAGGTGAGCTGCACAGGGTTTTGCCCATTTGTTGATATTTAAAGGCTGCACACTTTGTAGTATTTAAAAGATGTGGACAGTTTTGGTAGTATTGTAATTGTACTGAACTGAGGAATATATTAGTATAGCAATGATTTGAGTCGAAATCACACACAGGGCCTGAATTTAATTTTACAAAATGGGGTGGAAGTTCCCCCCGCCATGCTTCATTTGGGGGTGATTTACACGGTTTTTGGGGGGATACTACTCATGAGCTACAGCTTTTGTTCTGTTTTGATGACAAGCTGTATATTATCTTGTCATTGTAGATATGGATCATTAGATGTCTTATATGAATGAATGCACTGTATGAGTGTATATGACAGGCACAGGGAGAGGGACAGAGAGAAACAGAAGACCAATACCTTTAGGTATTTAGGGTGTTTATGTATGGCTAATTATGTGTAATTTATATTAAGAGCAAAACATTTTGATATTTCAATTGTATAATTGCTTAATGTGTGTGTTTGCCTATTCTTGCTGAAGTATGGAGTTATTGGAAAGAAGGTAGCCAAATTGGCTAGCATCATAGGATCAGGGCCTGGTTGGAGTGTTCAGTTTTCGAGTTTAAGTTTAAATAAGTAACACCATGGTGAACAGGTGCAGGCTGCCCAATGTCTGTATCCTACTATATTCTGAACGTATTGCCACCTTAAGAATATACCAAGGACACTGCTAATTAATCCCTCAGGTCTCTATTTGATTGAATTTATTCATTTGTGGTGTATTGAAAAAAAAAGGAAAAACACCTGTTTGGAGAGACTCTAAATTAAGATGAATTGAATTCATGAATATCAGGTGAAGTGGTTATCCTGTGCATACTGCCATGTTGCATCGCCATCACCCACAACTGATTAGCCACCCTGGAGTTAGAAAATATGTGATTCCATTGCATTCAGAGTAGCTTTTAGTGTTTTACAGCCTGTTTATGTCCATTATATGCCTATTGAGGATTTTATTCCAGGTGAAAAGGGTAAAAATATAACTAATAGATATGGCCACAAAACTTCCTCAGCTGATTATTTACATTAAGGCAGCATTTTTTTTGTATTGCAGGTTTTCTGAAATGTAAAAATGTAATGTGAATATATGCAATAATTATCTACATTTTGGCCTGTACCATAATGGTTAAACAGCTTAACCTATATATTTTCTAAAAATACCACACCAGACCATGTATTATGCTCTATAGTATTTGCATTGTATTGAAATGCACTGATTCTCAATGTACACCCAAGGAGCTTTAATTTGTGGTTAGGTTTTGCATCCCAAAGTTGTCCATGTTGACATTCAATTTAATGTTCACCGTAGCCAGACTTTTGACAAAAAGTTTGTTTGGTTGGTAGAGGTGCACTGTGAGCACCCCCTAGACCCTGGCCTAAAATGTATGGAAGTTATTGCATATTTCATTGGATAATGGATCATCTACATGTATGTTCAAAGCATTTTAGAAAAATACAAAAAAGGTTTGCCTTAATGTAAATAACCAGCTGGGGAAGTTTATCTATTAGTTAAATGTTCTACCCTTTGCACCCATAATAGGCTCATAATGGGCAAGTTACCACCAATGCAATGCTATCATTTATTTTCTAACTCTAGGGTGGTATATCATTCCAAAAATCACTATGTGCCTTACTGTCCTCAGATGGTACAGGCCAACACTTTGGCAAGTTTAGCATTCTTTTTGGACTCACTTTGCAGGCAAAATGCCAGGAGAAAATCACTTTATATTTATTTTAGTAGTATTTTTATACTGACTAGTGAACTTAGTGACCAAAATCAATTCAGTACAACCTGCTGCGTCTTGTTATCTGTCGCAAGAGGGTGAGTGGTCAGATAGACATATGCCTATCTTATCTTCAGTGTCCTTCCACCCTAGATGATTGCAAATAACTTAACTGAAGAGTTGACAACACGAAAACCTGGGAGAGTTCTGCATTCTTGCATGTTTGTTTTGTTTGTTTTTTTCCCCTGCGCACTCAAAAGAGGATGGATTATTGCAATAAGGAAAGAGAGAGGGGGAGTGAGTGGGCAGGGAGATGCACAGTTCTAGTTTATAGTGTATCAAAGAAATTGAATTCATCAAGGCAAACAAACAGTAACGTTAGCCTCCTTAACAGGTTGTGACAGTTCCCCGCATTATAAGTACTGGACTGGAGGGACTTGGAAAAAGTATGCACAATACTTGCAATCCCGCACCCATATTCAGGCCCCGCAACAGTAGAATTAGTTTATCATTCCATTATTAGTCTCCAGGTGCCCTTTAACTGTAAGCTTCCTGTTTGCCCTAAAAAGGTTTTGCTTTGGAGCCAAAATCATTTAATACATGTGCCATGTCTCCTGTGCTTTTTTTAGTACTGAAAGGAAAGAAGCTGAGCCTGCCAGCGTAAGTGCTAAACCCAGCACCTCAGCAGAATCGCGAGATGGGCATAGGACATCGTTGCCACCGCGCCCAGCGTAAGATGCCTGAGACGGAGTTCGAACAACAACAACAACAAAAAGAAAACAAGGGATCTGCCACTGCTTCTTCTGTCGTCTTCTGATCCAATATTTCAGCAGCTCCAGAACAAAGCCGAGGCCATCCCATGGCTTCTACCAACTCTACTTTTATCCCCCAATCCCTTCCAAGCCTTCGGATTCCAGTTTTACGCATCTTGCCTTAACATTTTTATTATTCTGTATAAAGGAAGAAAACAAAAGTGTTTTTTCTACATGAAAGGTGTTCTCTCCGCAATTTGACACACATCAATGTCTAAAACCAACACAAAAAAACTCTATAAGGCCTTGAAATTGGCATCGATACTCCAGGGGACTTGTTCTTATGGTGAACATTGACTATGTTTGTAAGAGGATTTGCAATCAAATAATAAATATGTGTTGTTTCCTCTGATATGGGAAATATGTTGGACTGTGTGCTCCCCATTCCAGGCCCCATGACCATTATTGAGAGGCTGTTGTTTTTCTTATTAACTCTGTTGTCATCCCCTGTACATTCCTCTGCTAAAGAATGCCAGTAATGGATGGATGGTTTAAGCGCTAAGCTCGTGTTCTTTTTTTTTTTTTTTTTTTTTTAAGTCCTATGGGCAATTAATTCTCTGTTAACATAATTCTACATTATAGAAATGAATACCACTGGCCCAAAATCCAAGTGTTGTTTAACCTTGCACCTGTTGAACAACTTCATTTCTACATCTAGTCACTGAAGTACATGTAGTCTCATGATTTCTAACAGGTGTTGAGACACTGCCTTATTTTCATCGCTGTAACTGGCAAGTATCCATTTTCTTTCTTTTTTTTTTCCAAACATAAAATGAATCAGTAAAGTGGCTCATATCAACTTTAGGTTTAAGATGGGACTTTCATTTCAGTGTAGTTTTTTCACCAGTAAACAAACTGAATACAGCAACGTGGTATTTAAGATTTCATTCTCAGTTTATTTGAATATAAATGCCATATTTAAATGAACAGCAATGCTCAGAAACAAATTGAACCACGATGTGCATATTGAGGAGATCATGAAAGTCTTGCTTTCTTGACTTAACAAGTTTGGTTTATTTTGGGCATTGCTGAACATTCTCCCAACAATCCTCTCATTGTTTTATTTCCACACCTCAACCATTCCTATTTCTTTCCCTTTTTTTTTTTTTTTTTAAATGGAGCTTTTGCATGATGTGACCATCTTCTTGAATAAAGATTTTACGGGAACACTGATTCGGTTGTATGGAATTACTCCACAAGCCAACTACTTTAATTATGACTTGTCTTTTTTTCACTACATTTGGAGGCGTGTATTATTTTAGCAAAATGTGAGAGGAGAATTGGACTGTAGAGCTCAGACGGAACGAATGTGGAGGCCATTCAGGGCTGACGGAACTGAGTAGGTGCACACAACGATAAGCAAAACAGTCGTGATGTCAAACGCTCCAAGTCGGCAACATCGGAAACAAGCATGCTCCTCTTTGACTTAAAATCATCAAGAAAATGTTCTGCTTGCTATCGCTACATAGTTTATAATATGTCGTAAACACGGGATGATCAAGATAAGACTGCAGATTGACAACAATGAAATGCCTGACAGCTGACAGGCTGCCACATCGATTTAGCTAGCGGCTGGCTAACGAAACCAAACAACACCGCTAACTAGCGTTAGCTGCCAACCTTCTGTGTCGTGATGTTAGCTGCGACAATACGCGGTTCATACTATATTTTTCTTAATAATCGTAATCTCTAGAGTAGGCTTTCTGTATGCCGGGGAAGTCTACTGAAAGTGAACGCAACGAATGTAACGGTTGTTAACTTTTGCGGTACGTCAGCTTCGCTTGTCCCTGAGGTAGCCATAGCTATCGCTAAATAAATTAGCAGGACCCTAAGTGACCATATTCCCATTTGGATGGGTGTTGGCTAGATTTCACAATAGTCCTTACTTTCCTTTGGAGAATTTGGTAGAACACGTTGTCAAAATGCCTGGAATGGTTGTGTTTGGCCGGCGATGGGGTATTGCCAGCGATGACCTTGTTTTCCCTGGAGCTTTCGAGTTATTCATCCGAATAATATGGTACTTTAACTACGTACACAGTTTTTTAATTTCTGTCAGTATGTTACCCTAACACACGCAACACTTTACCCGCATGTCTGTCATTACTATTTAGCCTGTGGATATATGTTTCCTTGTATGTGCTGAAAGTTATTTTTGAATTATTTGAATTATATGTATTATTTGAATTATTATCACCACGATCAGTTTCACTTTTGGGTTTTATTTCAGGTGGATCGGCACGTTAGTTTTGTACTCTATCCATAAGGGGCACTTTGATTGCGGTGGAGGGACTGTCCTTCACAGTTACCTCGTCGTTCTGGTTGTACTACTGGCTGTCATCATCTTTTCCCTTGGTGCGATTGTTTACGTTAGTGCACGAGGTAGGTACCACTGACATGTATAGTTACCATATGTAATGATACCGGGCTATCTCCTTTGTGTATCTATATTAAGTAACTTCCATCCTTCCTTAGGCACAATAATGAATCCGGGTCCTCGTCGCTCCATGCCAGCTTTGGTGTATTTTCGGGCTATTCTGTACATCCCCGAGTTCATCTGGGCTTGTCTTGGAGCTGTGTGGGTGAATGATGACAGTGGAGGATGCGACCCTGCCGCTGTAGGAGCTGTCATTGGTGCAGTTATCTCTAGGTATGTGTAGGGTTTGCCTGCTTAGCCACTTCTGCATTGCTGTCCAATTTTCTCCAAATAAATAAAAACACTTGGAAAAAAAAGTGATTTGTGAATAGACTCCACCAAATTACTTCTGTTTACATTTTGAACTAGGCTGACGTGATTTAGAAAGGATTACAGCGCAGATTATTGCTCCCAAGGCTCCTTAAGTGTAACTTTAAGGTCACAGCTGATGCTGAATAATGCTGTATTATTGTGTCCCATTGACAGCTCAACACTCACACCCTTTTTAGCCTTTCAGTTTGAACATTTAATCTCTCAAGACATATTGCAAATGGCCCCAAATTAGTCCATAAAGCTAAAGTGGGGTAACCCATGTGTCCATCTTTCCTGTCTTAATTCCTTCCTGTTTTCTGTATGCCTTTCTTTTTGCAGTTGGGTCATATTCTTCTTCACGGTTGTGGGTGTGCTGGTGGTGTTTGATCCCCTGGGCAGTCCTCGACGGTCAGTGATGGGTGAACCACAGGGCCTACGCGACCTGGAGAGCAGTGAGTCGGCCCAGTTCCTGTCGCGAGCACGCTCACTCGCGGTGCGTGTGTGGGAGAGCCGCTTGCGTCTGCTCTGCTGTTGCCTGCCGCAGGACGACTCGCACCGCGCTGCCTTCAACGGCATCGCCCAGCTTGTCAGCGGCTTTTTTTCGGTGTGTGGCTAACTTTGTGTTCATGCCTTTCCTTAGGTGTTATGTGGTACACTAAGCAACGTTTTTAGGTTAATTTATCAGATTTATAGTCACTTGATTAAATTGCTTATTGCGGGGTAAATAAATGGCTCGAAAATGATCATTGATGGTTCCTAGTCAAGATTGATTGGATTGATTGGATCTGGATTGATTGGATCTGGTTGTGTCAGTGTGATGAACCTGACTCCTCTTGTCTACTTGAGCCGCAGAAGTAATTAGCAGTATATGCTATAAATGAACCATAGCCTTTGGTCTGTCATGGCTGTAATCTTTCTGAATTGCCCTGCAGGACACAGACCTGGTGGCCAGTGACATTGCTGCTGGACTGGCTCTGCTGCACCAAGAGCAGGATAAGATGGATCAGTGCAGGGACCCTGACGATGTGCTGGCCCACAGCCCTTCTTCCCCAATAGTGAGTACATATAAGAACATTCATGTAACATTGAAGAAAAAGACCATGTCCATTGATTCTATGTGCAAACAGTCCTTTTATACTTTTCCTTCATAGACTAGATGGGCTTTACTATTGATTGTGATTCTTGGTTGTCACTGGTTTGCTTTGTGTAGTAAACTGAACTGCTGGTCCTCCCAGCCATACAAACCATACATCACAACATCAGCATCAAGATTGACTCCCTATCTGTTGCTCCCACCAAGACGGCAAGAAACCTAGGTGTCATGATTGATGACCAGCTGACCTTTGCGAATCACGTTGCCTCTGTAGCTCGGTCGTGCCGTTTTCCCCAATTCAGCATAAGGAAGATCAGGCCGTACCTAACCCAACATGCAACCCAGCTCCTGGTACAGACCCTGGTTATCTCTCGCCTTGACTATTGCAATGCCCTCTTATCCGGTCTACCAGCCTGTGCTGTGAGACCGCTACAGATGATCTAGAATGCAGCGAATGCAGCTGCACGTCTGGTTTTTAACCAAAAAGTTGTTCCACACTGGGGCTGCCCAGTGCTGCCAGATCAACAGGTACCCTCTCCACCTTCAAGAAACTCTTGAAGACCCAGCTCTTTCAAGAATATCTCCTGGCTTTAATTTCTGAATACCAGGATTGCAAATAATCTCTTAATCTCTCTCCACTGCACTTTTATTACACTATTGCACTTTCAACTTTCAAAGTACTGCAAATTTTATGTTGGCAATATGCACACTTTGTTAGTTTTTCATTGTGCTGTAGCTTGAATGTTATCCTCTTTTGTAAGTCGCTTTGGATAAAAGCATCTGCTAAATGCATAAATGTAAATGTGTAGTACCAATGTGCGTGCTCTCCATGCTGGGTAACTCAGGGCAACCAATTTGATACGACAGTGCCAGGAATTTTTACAGACGACATTCGTTTGATTGGATTTTCCGTGATTTGTGAGATCACTGAGCCAATTAAGTTTGCCTGCGAGAGAGGAGGCATCAACAACCCTCTGAGATCTCTGCTTGCATGTGTCCTCTGCCCATTAAAGCCACAAAATGGCATCTGTATTGCACTGAGCACTCTTTCTCTATATATATCTCCCCCTCCCTCCCTCTCCCTCTCTCTGTATGTCTTTCTCTCTCCCTCTCTTTATCTCTGTCCATAGAGGGAAGACCTGGAGGTTGAGCTGGAGAGAGCCACTCACTGCATGCAGTTTGCTGTGGCTGCATACGGGTGGCCCATGTACATCTACTCTAACCCAATGACGGGCGTCTGCAAACTGAGTGGTGACTGGTAAGTCAGCCATGGGATCCAGTAAGAGGGTGTAGAGGACCCCCTTTGTTTTATGCAACAGTAGTATGATATTTTGTATGTGGCAGTAGTGTCACTTAGCAAATGGTTTACACACTTTGGATTTTACTCACTGATTTTGGAATAGATTGCCTTAATAAATTGAATAAACTCCTAAAATGCATGTAGACTTCACCCCTCTTCACTCCGCCTCTGTGTTTTGTCAAAATGTATTGTGTTTCAGTAGAAATGACCTTTCATTAAATTATAAATGTGAATATGAATACAACAATGACCTGTAGGGTATACTTAAATTTTTACTCTGTATGCATTTGGTGTTTATTGCCAGTCATGTCTGTAACAAGAAACAGGAGCTTGTAGCCAGCAGTGCTGGTTACACAGGATAGACAGCAGTGCTTCCTGGCTGTCTCTGCTGAGTAAGGATGAACCCGTGTTGTGTTTCAGCTGCAGGAGCCGCAGCACTCAGTATGACATTGTAGGGGGTGACAACCTGGGCTGCCACTTCACCTCCATCCTCCAGACCACGGGCCTGCAGTACAGAGACTTCATCCACATCAGCTTCCACAACCAGGTCAGTTGATCAGTCCTTGTTTTGTACAAGCAATGACTTAAACAACACACACGTAGAAGAATAAACAATACAGCTGTTCTATCTGCACTATCAGCAATGGCCTTTTACCCTCTCTGACCTTATCACAGCAATGTTTTCAGTGTCCCAGAGATGATTGAATTTACATGTGCAGTGTGCAATTTCTAGCATTTTTTTAAAAGTTACAACTGTTTGCAACTGTTTGACATTGTTTTTGAAAAGAATGTGCTATGTTGTTTTTTGCAGATCTACGAGATCCCTTTCTTTGTTGCTCTCGATCACAAGAAGGAATCTGTTTTGGTGGCTGTGAGGGGAACCCTCTCGCTGAAAGTAAGCTCTGGTCATGTCCCTATCTGTGTTGAATTGCTTGTTTTAATACTGCCATTGTGTTTGACAAGTTGTCCTTTGGCATTCTTACTCCAATTTCTGTGGGCAGGACGTGCTAACGGATCTCTCAGCCGAATGTGAGAACTTGCCTATTGAAGGTGTGTCGGGGGCTAGCTATGCACATAAGGTCAGTGTCTGAAAACACTGTTTTCTTGCTGATTAGGTGCTGTTACTGCCCTCATCTGCTAGGTGTATGTAGCACTCTCTGAGTCTCTGCTTGTCTTCTAGGGTATTTCTCAGGCTGCCCATTACATCTACAAAAAGCTCGTCAACGATGGGATCTTGAGGCAGGCCTTCTCCATTGCACCAGTGAGTGGTTTCACTTTTGTATTTCCCCTTCTGTAAGACCAAAAAAATGTAGAAGATGTACTTGGCAACTTGCTGTTTCTATATTAGGCAATTGTTTACAGTGATGTGACTGCGTTTGCTTGCAGTGTGGTATTTTAAGCTGAGAGGTGGTGGGGGCATGGTAACTGATGTTTGCATGCTTCATCTCCCTGGCGTAGGAGTACAGACTGGTCATCACAGGTCACAGCCTGGGCGCTGGCACCGCCTCCATCCTTGCCGTCCTGCTGCGCAACATGTATCCCACACTGCAGTGCTACGCCTTCTCACCACCAGGGGGCCTCATGAGGTAACGCCACGCACAAGCACTGCCAAGATAAAGGGAAGAAGGGCAGAAGATGAAATTAGGCCAATCAATATTTGGAACTCCTGTATTGTAACTTTGGCTGGGCACTTTATTTACAGCCATTGCTGAAGCTATAAAAATAATTTAAGGCTGTTTTGTGCATTTGTCATGTGCAGGCTTTTTTATTAGGGAATGGTATGTGTGTGTGCCACTGTGAAATCAAGAGTCCGTATATAGTATATAGTGTTGTATATATGTTACCCGTCTGTCTTTATGATGTTACAGCTGATATTTGTTGCAAATGATCACTCTCCTCTCTTCTCACAGCAAAGCTCTAGCTGACTACTCTAAGGACTTTGTGGTGTCTGTGGTGCTGGGGAAGGACCTCGTCCCTCGGTAAGGAGAGAGACACACACACACACACACACACAAACACACACATGCACAGACAGAGTGAGGTGTAGAACGAGGACAGGGGGCTGTAGTGAAAGCATTTTCCCGAGTGGGATTTAAATTTGAAAGAAAGCTAAATGCACTGAACGGAGCTACTATTCTTAACTGTGGGTGTAATGGAGGAACTATATTTAGCACTTCTCTATTATGTGGAGGTGAGGTAATGAGGGCTATCCTCAGCAGGCTTAGTCTCATTATCTGCACTGCTGTCGCCTGGCTGTCTGTTATGAACATTGTCTTTCTTGCTGTCCTGTCTGATAGGTTAAGTTTACCTAACATGGAAGACTTGAAGAGGAGAATTCTGAAAATGGTCTCAAATTGTAATAAACCTAAGGTAATTCTAAACGGTTGTCCTTACTATTAATCAGTATCTATTTATTTTGATGCTGGTATAAATCAACACGCTTACATATTGCTTTTGCCATTAGGAAACTATAAAAGACCTTACATTCTTCAATACTTTTCCCACACCATTCTGTCAATGGTACAGTATATTAGGTACTGCCTTGGTACAGTATATTAGGAAAAAAACACATTGCTCATTTTGCCTCTCTCTCAGTACCGCATCCTGCTGCACGGCTGTTGGTACGAGGTGTTTGGCGGTGAGCCGGATGACTTCCCCACAGAGCTGGAGAACCGTGAGGAGGAGCTGAGTGCGCCGCTGCTGGGCGAGGAGAGCCTGCTGGTGCGCAGCTCAGCCTCCTACCAGAGCCTGGCGTCGGACGACTCGCCTGCACACTCCACGCAACTGCCCCTCTACCTGCCCGGCCGTGTGCTGCACATCACAGAGGAAGGACCTGCGCGCAGGTCAGCTGTTGTATATGGGCACACACACGTAGAAACAAGCATGCACATGCAGAACTACATTTGTGTCTAAATGCATACATATACAAACATGCATATAAGTCATACAGTAGAATAAAAATGTATGGGCTAGTACTATGTTCACACACTGAATTCTCACTTGAACAGCTTACACTACAACTTATTAATGTGTTGATTTGACGGATACGAAAGTGAGAAGCAGTGCTTCACTTTTGGACAACTTGTTTTAACTGTAGTTTACCTCTGGCTCATGCTGTGTCTTACTCTACACAGATCCTGCTTCTCCCAGGCAAGGTACCGGGCGGAGTGGTCCAGCGAGATGGCGTTCCGCACCATCCTCATCAACCCACGGATGCTGGCCGATCACATGCCAGATGTGGTGCTGCGGGCACTCCAGAGTCTGGGCAGCGAGCGGGCATTCTTGCTCTGTCCCTCCTCGATGAGCAACAGCCACCTCAACGTCATCTGACATCCCAAACTCCCCTACTCCTCTTTGCCAAAACAACGTCTCAAATGTTTCAATTGGATTTACATCCAGAAGGACATGTTTGGGAGCTGTACAATGCTGTATGTTTTTGTTTTTTGTCGCGTGATTAATTTATTAAGTTATTTATCCCATTTTTGGGGGATTCATACAACATTCTTGTGTAAGTGGTTGGAATTGTAAATGATTCAGAAAGCATTGCCATTTCTGGCCATAGACAAATTGTGTGTACATATCATCAATTTTTGATGTTTTGGAGAATGTTGAAGAAAGGTGGAACAATGGAGACACATTGCAAATGGAACATGTTGTCCATTAACTTCCCGATTGTCTGTGTTTTGATGTCTGTCTGGGACTTCTGTCTGTCTGGGAAAAATCAGGGTGATCAGTGCCTATGCATAAGTCAAAAACAAGTCACCAGGAATCCATTGGTGATCGGAAAGGAACGATGCCTATTTCAGACTATTTTTTCCCACTGCAGTCAGTCAGAATACTGTGGGAATGCATGATATCAAAGCAGTTATTTAGCATGAAGACTTTGTAGTGCTTTCCAGAGGACAGCCCATGATCATGCCATTTGTGTATTAACTCATCCGTATTGTGCCCATAGCGGTGGATTTTTTGAAACCATTAAATACACTGTGAATACTGTATGGGAGTTCAATTCATATGGTATTACTCGGCATATCAAGCATCAACCATCTGACCTTAACACTTGATTTGAAAAAGTAACAAGTGGTTGCAATTTTCTCTACTGTATTAAGTTTTTTTTTTGGCCAAAACCATGTTATATACTGCCACTGTGGTGAGACCATATAATGGCAAGCAGTGGTCACAGCTGTGAGTAAGAAGTCACTTTCATAGCCATAAGGAGGAAGATGACCTACCTTATTTCAGTTCCTGTTATGAATTTACTGCTTACTGCCATTAAGCAGTAAATTCAAATTGGCTTTCTGAGCAGTTTTCAAAAGACTGAAATCAAGGATGATGCTTCATTTCTTCATTTAGGATGGGTTCTCATTTGCTTCTTAGGTTAAGTTTATTACTTTATACTCGTTCAAACTGAAAGTACAAATAGAGGGCTAATCTTAATACAATTACATATTTCTGTGTCCCATCCCCTGTTTTGAAAAAAACTTCTGAGACTTACATAAACCGTATTGTTAAAACAATTTCATATAGTTAGAATGATTACAATGCCACGTGATGATTTTTGATACATAATCGCGGATTACATTTTGCTCCGTTCGTTCCCTCCCATCCCGCTTTTACAGTGTGACGTCACCATGTGACGGCTCAGTCAACAACTCTTATGTTGGGACTACTTGGAACAACTGGAGAGAGTTGCATAGGAAAGGAAATATTACTCTGTGCCAGGCAGTGAGGTCTGCCCGACACAGACTTTGAGCTCTGAAACTTAAGTTTAGAGTTTTAGGTCTTCATATCATATGTAGATGTACAGAACTTGTAGTGTTTCATGTCGAAGCTGTTCGCTCAGTAATTATAAGGAGGGTAAGTTAGCGGGCGAGCTAGCTAGCTATCTTAAGTAGCTAGTGCTGCTAGCTATATTTTCATAGCTAGCTGGCAGAGTGAGGTGGAGACATGGAGTTGGAAGACGGAGCCCTCTACCAGGATGACTCTGGCTCCTCGGCGATGATGTCCGAGCGAGTTTCAGGTCTGGCAAGTTCAATTTATCGAGAGTTCGAACGTATGATAATAAAGTACGATGAGGACGTAGTGAAGGAACTAATGCCTCTCGTTGTCGCCGTCCTGGAAAACTTGGACGCGGTGTTCGCTGAGAACCAGGAGCATGAAGTCGAGCTGGAACTGCTGAAAGAAGACAACGAGCAACTTGTGACACAATATGAGCGCGAGAAAGCCTTGAGAAAAGGCGTTGAAGAGGTGGGTTTGACCGCTTCAAACTATTGATTTAGATAGGCTGACATGAAGCCCTTATTCAGCTAGGCCACCCATTCCACTTTTGCAGGCTTAACTTGGCTTTAAGTCATCTTGCATGTACGACTATGCCGTGGAGCCTTTGCTTGTGGTTAATATGTTGTCTCTCCCTGCACAAAGCAAGTTATAACAAGTTAAAATTACAATTAATCACTTAAAGGAATGTTCAACTGTCTATTCCGGCATTGAAGTTGCAAGTTGTGTTTGTACTAGTGCTGTTAACCTGTTGAGTGCGGCACTAAGTTATGCAGGTTACACCACTCGTCATGTTCTCCAATGCATAATATGATTGAATATTGATATCTGGTAAATGCCAGAGTGATTAACCTTAAACGTTTGAGTTTATTAAGTAGTTTCTAATGCTTTGCAGAATGGTTCGTAGTCTGATTGCTAGAATGCTCCTCAATGATGCATAATGTAGTATAACGTTACTCATTCACAATGGGCTGTTGTGGTGTCTCGTCCACTCAACCAAGTGTGAGCTGTCAAATTTACTTAGCTTGAATGGGTCGCCAGATAACATAACCCATCACAGGTTTGTTTAAATGTGCCCAAAGCAATAAAGATGGAGTTTATACAGTTGGAAAATTGCTTTTGCAGATGAATCAACATGTAGGTTGTGCGTAATGAAAAAAACTTGACACGCATTGAAAGCGATTTTTTTGTAGTTTTAGATCATATTTTCCAGAATTTCTTACTTGCATTTACACAGATATCATGTCCATTGCAAAATTAAATGTCATGCCATGTGGGTTAAAGAGCACTTAGGCACTGGGTGATGCTTCCAGGCTTGTCATGCGCGAGTAAATGGTTCGTGGAACTTGAGCCTGCAAATGACTAACTGCACTTTCACAGTGCTCATCCAGTGTTTTTTCTGTTGACGTGCATAGGTACAGTAAAACTTAACCATTCCGCTGTCCGAAGTAATATTTCAGTACAGTACACGTTAACAGCACTCTGTTGATCTGTCTGAGGTGTGTGCTACCTTTTCTGTTATTAGTCCTAATCTGCACAGGTAGCAAAACTAATCTTGCCCAACCAGTTGGCAACTCTTCCTATCATTGCTCTGTTCATCCAGCACTATCAGATTCAGTCATCAGATGCAGAGATTAGACCTTACACTACATGTCTTATAAAGAAGTCTTCTCACCATGACCGTTCATTTACTAGCCTGTTGCATTACTGACAAGCAGCTGATCTCACTCTTTAGTGTGTTAAAGGAATTGGTTGGAGTTAAATAAGTGTGGGTAGTTAGTGTGTAGCACCATGGTCAGCGATCAATAATGCAGCCATTAAGGCCCTGTAGGCTTAATTAGGATGCATCCTGTGGTTACATGATCAGTAGGTTGCCTGACATGTTTTCATTTGACATGTATTGGTAAGTCAACACACTATGTGCAATTCCCATGGTTCTGAAATGCTCATGTCTTATGATAAGGCAGTGTTTGTAGGTAGGCCTAAGTGTCTTACAGATTAAGACAACCTTATGGTATGAATGCATTTTCATAACAGTAATAGCTCCAGAGCCACCTGAGCATTTCTGTATTGTAAGGGGATTTACAGTACCACACATGACTGCAGTTTCAAAATGCTTCAGATTCTATAGCACGCGTCTCTCTTGCTTTGCCAGTGGAGAGTGTTTAAGCCAGCCAAGTGCAGCTGTGTGGCTGAAGACACCAGTTCCCGCACTGTTCATCTCAGCAGACTGAAGTATATCGTATTCAGCCCCAGAAAATTCACCAGACCACAAAAAGAAGGACCAGATGACAGACTACTGTTGTGGAGATTTTGACCATCTGGGACATGAATTGCCTGCGAGCACTGTAATTCTCATATAAAGAGAACAACAATTGCTGACAGTGTGCCGACCTTGATGAACCACAGTTCCACTTCACTTTTGTTGAATGCTCCTTTGAAAGCATCCAAATACTAGAGTGGTCAGTGAATGGTAGCAGTGTGAAGGGGAGTCCTGTTTCCCTGCCTATTGCCTGTCCGAACAAGATCAAACTTTATTTGGCAGCACATTTTTACAAGTCAACTTATTCTCACAGCAGTGGAATGGCTTCCCCAGGCTTAAGAGTCTCCTGCGGTATTATTCTCCATGACCACTGCCAGGTTTCCTTCACATTACATGCACTCAAGCCAGAGATTATTTCAGGGTTGGCAGTCAGGACTGCAAGAGTGGGACCAGTATTTGCTTGTTTCCCTTCCTCAGGCAGGGCTTGGATAGGATATTCTGGGGTGTCTGTCCAAGGTTCATTAGGTTGGTCATCTATAAAATGGACTAATTTCATGGATTGTCATATTTAATCTGAGAAAACTGACCATTAAAGTTATCTGACGGGGACAGTTATCTTTTTTGTATAATCTACTCTTTCAAGCTGTCTTTTTCTTATGCTTTCTTTTATTGCCTTTTATTTTGTTGGAGGGAGGCAGACATGGCAATGTAAGCATTGTCATCACTAGCAGCATTTTAGGATCATTTGTCTTTAGTTTTATTGGCCCGCTAGCTGCTGTTGAAAGAGAAGTGAGTGCGCTTTGCAGATGTCAGTCTTTGTTTCTTTCTTTTTGAATCCTGATGGAACGGTTAGCAAGCCACCCACCTCTCACAGCACGGTCCACTTTGTTCATCTGCTGGATAACATTCTCTACTTCTACTACAAAAAAAGTGTAGATAGGATCACTCACTGCAGCACAGGTGGGAGGCCTCACCTTGCTGAATGACTGTCTGAGAGGCGTAACCTACAGTGTTCAGCGGCCTGGCTGTTTGGCTTGGTTTAGTTACATGCGACAGCTGCTGTGTGGCCGCACACCTCAGAGACCTTTTGCCCTTTGATGCCCTTTTTTCCATTGAGTAGACTTAAGTATATGAGTGGATGCAGTGTCTGTGGCTAAGAGAGAAAGTGTTATATAGGCACACCAAGCCGTTGGGATTTCTGTGAGGCTCACAGAGCACAGTCTTTGTTTTGTGTGTGGTTTAGCTTTTTGTGTGGCTCACCTGCCGTCACAGGTGAAGACTGATGTGGGTGAGGCTTGAAGGGTAAAGGGATTATAATTGCGGATGCATTGTGGGTACATTCTGCTCTGTCTTTGAAATATTTCAGATACTAAGATGGCATGCTTAAGAGAAGAAATAAAATGTATTGAAATATTCAACCTCCTGCAAAAAGGTAAAAGGAAAATATATATCCATATGTATTCCTATATCAAATGTATAGGAACAGACAGAGGCTCTCAACATGTTCAGTGAAATCTGAAATAGATTTAGGAGGTCTCTGGCCTTGTGTTAAACCCGGGTGTGACAGTGCCATGTGACACTGGTTGGGCTTTGAGTGTCTTGTGTGGTTTTCCTCAGCCTGAGATACACACGCCCAGGGGTTGTCATGACCGTTGGTATGTGTGGCAGTTGTTTGTGCTTTGTGTATAAAACAATGAGGCTTTCCAGTGGAACACACAACCAGGGTAGTGTAGCCATGGAATATGGCTTATAAAGAGCCTGACAACCAGATTAAAATTTCATCTTTTAGGCAAGGCACTGTGTTTGTCGTTGATTTAATTTATTAATTTGTTTATTTGTTTATTTATTTATTTATTAATTGCTATTGTTGTTGTGGTTGGAGTGATATAATAAGTTCTAAAATATGATTAATTATGAAGCTGGTGCTACTATGCTGATTTTGAATAAAAGAATCCATTCAAATGATTGAATTCATGATGAACGCCACTGAAAGAATTAAATTCTCTACAAATGTGAGCATCTCATTTTATTGCGTTCCAGACTCTTGGCAGGAAGATGTCTATAGTCTCTGACATATTTTGCTGTGTAGGCAGAATTCACTTGACTTGCTGATGCCATTTCAGCTCAGTTTGTCCTGTTTGTTCTCCATGTACCTGTGGATCTACTCAAGCAGAGCTGCCTTACAGTTGTAAAATAAGCAAGGACAAAGAATGCACACATATACAGACACGCACCACGGACAGAAAGATGTATTGCCATTGTGGCATGCCAGGGTGATTTCCCCACAAGAGCTCCCCAATCCTCTCCCATGACCTCCTGCATGTGAGGACCATCACGGCGTGTTAATGTGAAAACAAGTCGGACGCGTTAGCAGGCAAGTTAGCACAGGGCTGTGAGAGAGGCCTACTGTTGTTTGGGATGTAAAGAATGTCTCATGACGCTCACTGCTGCCTTCAGGGGGGACTTCCTCTGGGAGGGCTGGCAAGCCGTGCTTCTACTTTGCACAAACCAGATAAGCAATGGGTAGGAGAATCAAGAGATCTGTGAAAACAGAGTGAGAATGAGATGAAGGCCTACCGTGTGTGATTGTGACAGACAGACAGATTATATGGTTTCATGATGAGGATATACAGCCATCAGGCCACGGATGCCAAGTGGACTTTACAACCCTCCCAGGCCAAGGTTACTAATTGGAGTACCTTCCTAGACATTCAGAGGAAGAACTAGGGAAGGGCCAAGAATGTACCGGAAAGGAAAGCTTCCTGAGTTTCCTTCTAGGGTCAGAGTATTTCCCCGACTTCCTCATTTTTACTCCCAGCATCCTGTGTTCTTACATCAGAGACTTGTCTGAACAGAAAGGAGCAGAGGGACAGCCATTATCATGGAGGTTAGAGAATATTGGAATCGGTTAACTGTCTACAGTCTCTACCTGCAGTTCTTTTAGAAATGACTGGGCAACGGTGATGCTGAAGCAGCAAGAAATAGCCTAATAAAATGCCTAGGCATACAGTTTTGCAGTCTCCAGAATATTTTAAGCTTTGTGTCTGGTTTACATGGTATTTCATTCATCAGTGTGAGCAATAATTGCATGAAGCAGGAGTATATTGACCAGCGTCTTTTCAGCATTTGTCAAGCACATATCCTTAAAAAGTAAATGTGTTTAGTCTTTATTTTGGACACTACTGAATTTATCCAGCTATGTTAGATTTATTCATCTTTATGAGTGAATGGAGATGGATGAGAGAGGATTGCTCATTAAACATATCCCTTCAGTCCTGTGAGCCTCTGGGCAAAGAGAATCACTGACACCAATCATAGTCAGGGCTGCTATCAGAAGGGGAAAAGTTAGGATGATTCCTGGCTCTGACAGGGGCCCCTTGAGATCATTTTAATATTATAATCAATGTTCGGGGGGCCCAAATTATTTTCTGTCACATAGGGCCCAAACTTTCTAGCGGTGCTCCTGATCATAGTGTTCTTGAAGTAAATACCAAATTCATGGTGTTTAGGACTTAAGACATTGTCTCTTTCTGCATTGAGCTGGAGGAGAAAGAAGTGGCCTGTGTTGACCTTGTGCATGATATTTGGATCGAAATGGAATTTACACCAGCAGTGTTGGAAAAAGAATTCATTGTCCTGACCACATTCAAAACAAAGGCAAATTAAATAGCATGGTGTCTTATGGTTGGTGCTGGACAGCATTGCTATGTGCTTCCCAATTTAGATATAACCTAGCTGGTTGTCCTATTAGCCGGACCATCCTATAAAGCAACATTTTTTTTTTCTGAGGAAATGAGCCACTGCTGTCCCTCTACAACACGGAAAACTCCTGTCTTAAATGGAAACAGGCCAACCATATAGTCATATAAACCTACATCCCAAGTCAGCTGAGTGAACTTATAAGTAGGCCTACACTTTCCAATAGCTTTATGTTAAGCAAAATCCCAATTAACACACTTTCCTAGCTTTATAGCCTGCATTCCTGAAACTGCAATCTCTCAGAGTAAACATGTTGACCTGACTTACACTTAAAATGAATGGATGACTGAACCGCTGTGGTATTAGGCAGAAGTATGCAGTTGTGAAATAGATAGCCTTAAATGAGCGTACAAAACACAGAATAGCAACCATTTGACCAGACCATGAAGAGCTGGTAGCAGTCTTAGGGCAGGCCTGGCAAATGGCATAAATCGTTGAATGTACCTTGAAGTAAAGAGCACATACAACCCAGTGGTCAACTGATTTCTGCGCCACAAAAAGCTGTTGGGAGCTTCAGACCAGACTTCCGAGAGGTTGCTAAGGGACGGGTCGAGTCCTTATGTGAAATTCTCGTATTAATGTCATAAAAATTAAATGTCTGTTCTTTGATCACACAACACCAGTTCTTTTTTTATTAGTTGGTTTTATCTCTCAGTGTATGTCAGTCATAGGCCTATAGACCCATTGTTTTAGTAGTACACCAGAGCAGAGGAAATACTTTACATCTTTGCAAACTGAAATTGTTACCCTTTGAAAGTGTCATAGACATAAACGTAGAAATTCATCCATCAAATTATGACAAATTTGATGCATATTAGTAATAAATAAATAATAAAATTGCCCTATATATAATAAACCAAATGGATTTGAATGGATGTTATTCCGTGGGAGTCTTGCCAGAATGTCTCCACCACAGAGAAAGCACTGACAGTATTTGAGTGTCACCCAAAATCCCCACATGGAATACCGGTTTACTCATCTCCTCTGGTGAGCTGACTCTCCCCATTGGATCGTGGCGAGCTGAGGAAAATGTTGGCGGGTCAACTGAAGACGCAGCAGTTAACTTGGAGAGGCCCGTCAATAGAGTGTCGGTACAGTGTGGCTTCTGTGTGGCAGCTGGGCTACAATGGAAGCATTATGTGTAACCAAGAGGGAAGGAGCCTGGCGGCTGTGAGATGCTCCCCTCTCTCGCTCTCTCATTCTGTCATATGAGGCCAGTTGTCAGAGTCATATGATTTTTTTTTTTTTTTTTTGGTGGGGTGGGGGTGGACTATGCAGGCAGATGATGGGGCAGAGACATGGATTCATAAATCTAAGCATACACAATACTACTTGCACATCTTGTCCTGGAAGTCAGTTCATACAGGCCCATGAAAACCCCAACTGCTTCTGGCATTTTCTACGTCTTGCTTGACTGGTTGAGATCCATTTCATTTTTTGTTTTTTTTGGCTTTGCATCCCCAGCACTAGATCAGAGGTAAACCTTCCTAGGGTAATTTGTTTTTTGCTCTCAACTCTCTTTATTGCCCCCAATTTGCCATCACCTGATGTTTGACAAGCGAAAGGAAAAGAAACCATTAGCTTCTGTCATGAGATCTCCAGCCTGATCCCAGCCCATGTCTTTTCCTCTTTTCCTGTTTTTCTCTTTCATTTGCTCTCCCCTCCTTACCTATTGAAGGGCTTCCAAAAAATGTAAGTCTCCTGGCTCTTAATATGCTAATACTCTTAGTAGGTTTTTACCCAGTAACCTTGTACAGTAGAAAGTCTGTGCTTTCTGCAGGCCTGCTGGCTGAGCCCCCCCTAATTGCCGATTGTCTGCCCTCCTTAATCCTGCAGTCTAGTCTTCTCCTGCTGTGAACTCACACAAACACTGGCTAAAGCTCCTTGCATGTGAAGGACACGTAAAGGGGCTCTCTTGGGATCCATCCTGTCTTCACTGGATGTGGCTTGGAAGTGCTGGCTAGCACAGTGATTTCCCTGACCACCTCCCCATTAATTGTGTGAGGTGTGTAATAGGATGTAGGCCATCCTTTGAATCCTAGATGTAGGCAAAAAGGCTGAATCACACTCTTTCCAAACAGGTTGAGTTCCAATAAGTCAACCCTGAAGAATGAGGCCACTTCAAACAGAGGGTCCTTTAGTGACAGATGAATGAGTTTAGTCGACCTTTGAGAGCGACTGACTGACTGATTACTCGAGGGAGTAAAGAAGACTTGACCTTCCAACATAACATCTGTAGTTGTGTGTAGTTCAGAGGTTAGTCTTTACACTTGCAAAGATTATCATCCATACTTTGTTGTCAGAATATGGTACTTTGTTTTTTTTTTTTTTTTGGTACTTTGTTGTCAGACCACGGTACATATCTCGGGATCGAAATGAGGAGAGAAATTAAGGAGCACAATAATAGAAATTATATTACGTGTCCCATATAAGCTCCGGCTGGCAGGGGGTCTGACTTGCAAACTACACAGGAGCTTGTGGTCTGTCCATGCCCTGAGAGCATGTTGATTTGAGTGTAACAGTACTGGGTGCCTGTGGTCTATGGTCATGAGACACCTTTGGTGCAGTTTTTTTTTTTTTTTTTTGGCTTTAGAGAATTCTCCAAGGCGCTGCAGCCATTGCTGTCATCAGACAATCCTCCTGAGCAGCAGACCCCAACAAAGCCTGTTTTTATTCGGGCTGTTTCTCATCGTTATCTTTGTTTGCTCTCTGAGAGGCAGAGGCGACCAGATAGCAACACCATGTGAGAATCAGTGAGAAAACGCAAATAGCATGTGAAAACGCAGATAGGATGTGGATGTGACCTGACACACACACATGCGCGCGCACACACATACACATATGCACACACAGACTGAGTGGTTATTTATACAGGCAAAGGCACAATGTAGAAATTTTATCCAATATCATATATGCCTGCACAGAAGTATACTTTTTGTCATAGCAGCCTTTATACTTCCTTTGCCTTTAAAAGTTGACCTTTAGGGAGAGGGGTGTGGTAGTGCCTGAGGCCTACATCATACATAAAATTCCTGTGTTAGTATGTAGTATCTCAGCAGATCACTATCTCAGCTGTGGGCGTCTGTGCACAGCAACAGGTTTGAGAAGTCACAGCACAGACTGAGACACTCAGGAACATTTATTGTCCATACTCCCATCCACCCCCCCCCCCAGGGCAGCTATAAAATCAAATTTGTGTGTGGCTAGTATTTGATTGTTATCCCACAACTGAATCGAGCTTTGATAAGTAGGCTAGCTACTCTACTCCATGGTCCTCCAATGGACTTTAAGTGATAGATGTGGTTCAAAAGCTTTATAAGTAGTCTAGCTCTTCAGATTTCATTTGCGAAAAGGCTCGCAGCAGAATGAATGCACTGTAGGTTTACACTAGGGCTGTGTTGTGATTACAATTATGGCCAACAATCAAGAATACTAGAATAAAAATAAGCAGGTGCAGACAATTATTTCATCACATTCTAATGACTTTGTGGCTTTTATTCTGGCTTGCTTACTAAAGGACAAACACACACACCAAGGGAAGGAAAATTCATGAGGAAATGATCTTAAAATTTTTTTGTATCACATTTCGGAATGTAATTAAAAGTTTAATAATCAACATTTCAGTGTTGATCATGATTATATATTTTTGTCATTTCATTCATCATGATTTTTATTTTTTCCCCATTATCGAGCTGCTCTTGTCGACTCACACATGCACACATGCTATGCAGGCCCACGTGGGTACAGACACTCGCATATTAATTTATTCTCTCCATTTACATACCTGGGATTACAAGCTCCCCCAGCCATGTAGGTGTGTTGATGGCAGGGTGCTGGTTGGTGAGGAGATCAGCTGACCCTGTTGTGAGGTCAGGTGATGTCTCTCTCAGTGGTGACATGATGTGTGTGGGATCACCGAATGGTCTGCAATTATTTTCCATGTCAAAGAGACGCCCTTCCTGCAGACTCTCCCTTCTCAGGCAGGTCTCTAATTTCCCCAAATTCTCTGCTGTGTTGGACTTTGGGCGAGGTGTGAGTAGGGTGAGGCCTAGTCTGGATGCTGAATCATTGAGGGATTGAGTCACACATGCTCTCTCTCTTTCTCACTGACACACACACACACACACACACGGCCGGAGTCATCATGCGCATAATGCTGTCATCCAACAGCACCATCCCTTGGACTCTGAACCTGCTTTGGAGGGAAGAGTGAAGATCTATTCTGTGGTCTTTTTCCCTTTGCCACCAAATTTGACAGTTTTCAACACCTCTGGCTCTCTGAGCACCTTTGTCCCTTTGTGCTTTAACCGTGTCGAGGGTGTTGCTGAATTAATCACTCCCCACTAACGGTAATCCCTGTTAAGACGCTAATCACACAGCGGGAAATGCGAACAGTCAACAATACACATACTCTCTTTGCACTGCATTCATCAATTATCTTTTTTTACTAATATACACAGGAGGGGGTAACATTCTTAAGTTAAATTTAAATAACTTAAAAGTTAAATAACTTTTCAGGTATTGTAGATGTTTTCAGTTGATTGATTCCTTCTAATCTTGATCATGCTTGTTTTAAAAACTTTCAGGCCACAGATTTTCAGTGGGGTTGCTGGAGTGGTCTGTACTGTTCTGTGTGTGTGTGACCTGTGCTGTTTGCCGTGTCGTTGCAGAGGTACATGGAGTTGGAGGACCTGCAGGACCATGAGCGCAAGGAGCTGCAGAGACGTCTGGTGATGCTGGAGGCCCAGAGCCGACAAAGCGACCTCAAATTCAGGAACTACAATGATCAGAGTGAGTGCCAACTCACAAGACATCCGCTCTCTCTTGAGATCACACACAGACATACTCTCTCTCTTGATAACCACACACACACACATTCAGTCTCTCATTTTTTTTACTCTGACAGGCATAGATGCATAGAGTTTGGTTCTAAGGTTTGGGATCAATTTCCTTTTTTTACAGAAATAATGATGAATTATTTTTAAATTTAAATTACGAATGACTTGATGGACTCCTGCTCCATGCCATATGGATGAGCTGCTCCCACAACAGCTCGATTGCAATCAGATCCAGAGACTGGCCACTGTATTATAGTCAGAATTCCAGACCACTGCTTATTCTTTAAATAGTGCTGGCATAGTTTGAAGGGATGTTTTGGGTCATTATCTTGTAGGATAATGGAAGAAATTGGCCCCAATCAAGAGCTGGCAACAGGGTATGGCATGATATGAAATCTTGTGACAGCCTTCCTTCCTCAAGATCCCTTCCACTCTGTACAGATCTCCTATTCCACCACCACCACTACAGCACCCCTAGACCATGACAAACTGCCTCCACCATACCTGACTGGTTATTAAACACAGTTCTTGCATCTTTTCATTCATTTTTTCTTGTTTTCACCGATTAACAGCTGAGATCTACCAGGCTGTTGGTTTGAACAAATTCACCATTTGAATTAACATTATATCTATCTCTGACAATGATTGCAAGTCTTCACTTGTTCACTTCACTTGCTATATTTCCTGTTCTAACCAATTTCATGTTTTATGTCTAAAATTTCCACATGATCTCAAGCGTCTAATTCACTGATTGATGATTGGTTTGAAATTCATCTCACTGACTGCTTTGTGTGCTGCACAGTTTGTGTGTGTGTGTGTGTGTGTGTGTGTGTGTGTGCGCGTATTAACGCTTGCTTGCATGGATCTAATTACTCACAGAAGCACAGTTTGGCAAGCTATAGCATAGCTTTCACTTAATGCTGTGGTCTGTTGTTATAGTGGCTACAGCTTTGGGTGCTTTGCATGCTTTCACCTGACCCCCTAGCAACAGCCAGTCAGACAACCAGTAACCAGTGACTCTCAAGCAGATACCTGCGATAGGCAGTTAAGGTACATCCACACAGCCAACAATAATCATATGACGACAGTAACCATAACCATATGCATTCACTAAGAGCAACAGTGAGGAAAGCTTTCTGTCATGATGCCTTTAATGAGATGGACTCTAACATATCCTCCCACTGGCCCTATTGGGCATGCACAGTACAGGAATGTTGGCCAATTGTGAAGTTCTAACCGCCCCAAAAAGACACATTTACATAATACAGTTACTGTATTACATTTGGCCTTTCATGCTTTTGATAGTGACCTTACATGCTAATGTCTAATTGCATACTGTAGAATTTAAGCACGTGAACTGAGTTGAGTAGTGCCGATGGGCAGAAAACGGCTTCAGGCCAACCAGCTAGCTGGCCAGTCTCTTTTACCGTATTCTCCAAGGCTATGCCAGCCGGGGCTTGGACCCTGGTGTGTCCAGTAACTGGGAATTTTGTGCAGCTTGCTTTGAAAAAGCTGAACAACGTGCCAAGGCTGTGGCATTTTTA
Source organism: Tenualosa thibaudeaui (assembly GCA_027481765.1). Lineage (NCBI taxonomy): Eukaryota > Metazoa > Chordata > Actinopteri > Clupeiformes > Clupeidae > Tenualosa > Tenualosa thibaudeaui. The sequence goes on from JAIFZK010000002.1 coordinate 15,539,172, forward strand.
GGAGTTGCCACCTCCAGATAAACTGCATTGCACAACCGCCGTGTTGGCCTGACTTTGCTTCAGTCAGCGCACGCACACGCACACACACACACACACACACACACACACACACACACACACACACACACACACACACACACACACACACACACACAAATGGCGTAAACTGGACAGGCAACAGTGTGTAGAAATCACCTCAGAAAGTGTTTACTTTGTGCACACAATGAACTCGCTGAACACAGAATAAAATGGGGACAGAGAGAGAGAGAAATGAAACGAGACAATTGCAGGGTGGCGGCAGCAGTGCAGAGTGCTGTGGGCTGAGTGGGCCGTGGGCCTCCACCTGCAGCCCTGATGATCTCTCTCCACATGATGAGAGGATGACTGCGCCGTCTGCGCCAAGCCTAGCCGTAGGTAGTGTGCTCATCTTGTGTAATCCTGCGTCAAACCTTAGCTGCCCCCCCACCCCCCCTTCACCACCAGAGAATCACACAGACCCGTTTATATTCTCACCATGCCTCAAGCAAGATGACTGATGGCGAAACACACTCCTCTTATTGTCTTCTCCTTCTTATCGAGGATATCTGTTATCTGCCAACCGCCTGATTTCACGGACTCTGTGCTCTGTTTTGTGTCCTGTGTGTAGGCATGATCTGGCACGGGGGCTTTTGGACACTCACTTTGTATTCATGCCACTCCGTGTTTAATGCCCGTGGTCTGACTCGGCCCTTTGATGCCCGGCTTCGTTTTCACTTGGGCAAGCCTTCTGTTTTTTCCCCTCCTTGCCTCAGTAGCCTATATTGGGCTGTGTTCTAGCTGTTTAATGGAGCCAAGTGGTTCTCCTTTTTGACCACTGCTTGCGCTGTTACTGCTCTCTGATCTCTCAGTGTATTTATACCTCTCCTCTGTGGTAGTTCCCTTTTCAGAGTTTTTTTTCCCCTGTGATGTAGGTCTACTCCTTAGTCATACTGTCTTTTCCAGTGCCTCACTCTCTCTTAGACACACACACACATTCAGTATACTAGCCTATATGTGAAGCACTTATAATTGAATGCTCAAAGCTCTTTAAAAAAAAAAGAAACCCTTGGTTCTCTCTTCTCCCACGGTGTCATTATATTTATTCTGAGCCCTCTCTGTTTTCCACCAAAATGTGTAGTTAAGCCATTGTAGTTGGCCTTTCACAACACCATAGTCATAGGGTCCCATCCCACAGATAAGCCTACACTCGCTGGAATCATACACAGTAGACGGTCTGTACTCTAAGATGGTCCCAGTGAAATTACCTGTAAAGGGAATTCAAAGAGTAAATAACACACACTCACTTAGCTCAGGATGTGCACTGGATTTCTCCTGTCAATTGGATGTACACAATCCATAGGCCTAGCTGAACAGTTTCTAGCCAATCAATAAATGACGTTCATTTTGCAGTCATGTGAGTGGCAGGCTGGAAATCCCTCGATCTATAAATAAACCTCCAAATCACCGTGCTGCTGGATTCCCAGGGACTGTGGTCAGACCTCTGCCACTCTCTGATAAAGTTTCACTTCTTTCTCTCTCTCTCTCTGTCTCTCTCTCTCTCTCTCTCTCTCTCTCTCTGTCAGTATGTTTCTGAAAGCTGAAACATCCCAGCCTCCTATTGCTGTCAGTTTCTACTGAGTATCATGGACATACAGACTTATTTGAATTGTTTTATTGCTCTGTGTGTGTGTGTGTGTGTGTTTGTGCCAATCAATGTGGATGAAATGTCATGAGTTGCAGTGATCTTAAACAGGATTTGTTGAGGGACCTCAACATGTTTAGAGTCATGTTTTAGGTCATGTTTAACCAGTATGCTGCTGTTTGCAGTAGAGATCTTTCAGGCCTGTCATCACTGTGCCCTCACCCTCAGTCTCAGTTGTCCCAGATCTCACGGCTTGACACTGAGGACACCTAGTGGTCACTGTGCAGCAGTGCAACTGTCAGTGAAGGCCTATATGCAGGTCATATGAAGGAAGGCAAGCTACTGCTACAGCTTCTGCCATTCAATAGGCTTGAGTAAAATACAGCAAAGTTATATTTAAGTATTGAATTCAGTTATGTCCATGTACAACATCCTCTGTGCACATAATCTTGCCTTAATGATTCTGTGGAAGTACACTCATAGGAGTTTACCCAGTGTACAGGCGTCCCCAAAAGTTTTGGCACTGACATGTAAATTATGTTTTGCTACTTTTGCTTTTATGATGGTGAGTCATATTGTTTCTACATTATCTTGTAGACGGTTCTGATGCATTTCACCAGTATGCGTTACAGTATATTTATCTTAAAAAAAGAAAACCACACAATTTACACTGAATTCTGGGCATGGCACAAATGACGATCCAATAACATTTCACCATGACCGTATCACCAGCACTGGCGGAAAAAGCTTTAGGCTGTTTCAGTTAATGGAGAGAATTGCATACAATTATGTGTATTCATACATGTGCAATAGTTCCATCTCCAAAAAAACTGCATCTGAATAATAATAATAATAATAATAATATGCTGGATGTGTCAAAACCTTCTTCTGTTTTGCAGTTGGCAGACTAGAAGAGAGAGAGGCAGAGCTAAAGAGAGAGTACAATGCTCTCCACCAGAGACACACAGAGGTGAGGAATAGCTTTGGTGTGTGTGTGTGTCTGTGTGAGGCTTATTAAGTCAGAGGTGCTTGGTGTGTGTGTGTGTGTCTGTGTGAGACTTATTAAGTCAGAGGTGCTTGGTGTGTGTGTGTGTGTGTGTGTGTGTGTGTGTGTGTGTGTGTGTGTGAGAGAGAGAGAGAGAGAGAGAGAGAGAGAAGCTTATTAAAGCAGAGGTGCTTTAGTGTGTGTGTGTGTGTGTGTCTTTTAAAGAGCATCTGGCTTTTTAACACACCTCTGGTTTCACAAGTACTTCTGGTGACATTTTTCATGAATAAATGCAATGCATTAAGCCAAAACAGGTGAGTTGTATGTTTGGATCAATTTAATTTATTGGTTTCTGTCATTTGCCATCAATGAGAAACATTAAGCTGTGATTAGCGATGAGAGATAACTTCGGCTGATCGGGTCATTCTTTGTCTGTTTCAGATGATCCATAGCTACATGGAGCACTTGGAACGTACCAAAATGCAACAGATGACAATGGAGCCAGTGGAATCGGGCCCTCCGGTCAGAACACGGTATGGAGAAAAGAAAAAAGAATCATGGGTTTCCGCTCAGGAAACCCTTTGCGGGGGTCTGTTATAGCAGAATGTATTTTTTGTGTTTTGATTAGAGAAATGATCCACTGCATGTGCATCAGTTATTGTTGTCTTTTAAGTAAGTCATTAATTCATTCATTAATTAATATGTTTGCTCTCGCTGTCTTCTGTCATTTACCCAATGACTGCATCAGTGCAGACAGAGATGGAAATAGTAATGGCAAATTAAAGGTGGCTGTCTTCCCAGTCCCCATCTGTCAGCAGTCTGTGCTGCACAACAGTGAAATGCGTCACCCTCTTCTTATTTGGGTGGCTGGTGGTCCAGTGTTAGGTTTGTCTGCAGAGTGAAATTGAGTCATCACCACAGCGAGCCAACGACCAAAACTTTGACATTAAGCGTTTTACTGTAACCTAAACAACTTCTCTGTGCAGACACCATAAGATGCATTATGAAAACTTTGCTAGGATACTTAAACTAGGTGACATCATAGACATAATCCCTCACATGTAACCTTTTATATCTTTGTTTGTTTCTTCTGTTGTGGAAGGCCATTTAGCTCATGCCTGCTCATTGGCACAGATCTGTCACTCAGCCAATGTGGCATGAGCCATAGCAACAGAACCTTTCTCTTGTCTTAGAAGCCATAGCTTTCCCCCTTCTCACAGTCTCAACTGCTTTGTGATTAGGATTTTGGGGGAAACTTTTTCATGGGAAAGCTTTAAGTGTGATTATAGAGTACTCTTAACTTTGTCAGAAACTGCATTTACATCCATTAAATGCCTTGGCAGTGGCAAAATAAAGCACCCTCCAGAGGCTGGCTTAATAACTCTCCAAATTGAGTTTCCTGACTAAGTGGGCCATCCTATCTTTTTTTCTCATTTCTCTTGTGGACTAGCACAGTGCTCCATTGCTTACAATAAACATGTAATGATATCCAACATGATTATTGATAAAAGAATGTGATTGTAAGCCTGCTACAGGATATGCAGAGATGCACCCAACAAATCACCCTTTGCTACTGCAACTGTTTCTGTTCCTCTAGACCCATCCTTTTGGTTTGTTTTCATAAATGTGCATAAGTGCAATACCTGTGTATGTATTTCTGAGCGTTTTATGTGTATGTACAACTATGTACGTGTGTGTGTGTGTGTGTGTGTGTGTGTGTGTGTGTGTGTATGTGTGTTTGTACAACTATGTCTTCGTGTGGTTGTTTGTGCAACTGTGTGTGTGTGTGTGTTTTGCGTGCTCTCATTCAGCTGCTTCTCTGTGCCCACGTCTCGCCCAAGGCTCCGTCTTTCCACTGGATGCTGTGCAGGATGTAGGTCAGCAGTCATCTTCTGCTCTCCATAGTGCTCCAGCAAGCAAATGATGAACGGAGCCACAATGAGGAGAGAGAGAGAGAGAGATGGATGGATTGGGGACAGAGAATGGATGTGAGAGAGATGCAGAGGGTTAAGTGAGGGAAGGGGAGAATAAGTGAAAGAGAGAGATGGAAAACCAGAGAAAGAGAGAGAGGGGAGAGGATGTGTGTGAGAACTTGCAGCGGGGAGAGAGAAGGGGAAAGACTGGCAGAGCTTGATTTGAGAAAATCTGCTTGGCACCGCTAATGAAGTGCAGAGCAGTAGCAGTGTTTCCCTGCCGTTGGCGCAGACTGCCAGACTGACTGGCACAGCGATGCCCACACACGGCAGTGTGATGAGCTCAGAAGGATGACGAGGGCCGATGAAGATACAGATGAAAAACACAGCCTCGCCTCACTGGCATCGCTGGTGTGAAGAAGTATGTCCCACTGTTTTTTGTCGCACAAAAACACATCATGGAGTAATCTCGATCCCATGAGAATTCCAGAGAGGGAATGTCCCTCCATTCCACTCTTTGTGTGCCCTCTTAGACACACACACACACACAATTATCCGTCCCAAAAGCACAGCCACCAAGGACACTGCCTTCTCTACTGAAATTGATATAAGAATTGATAAGAGATTTGATTGACTGATGAGCAGGACTGACTGTGGGGTCAATATTGATAAAATCAGTTCCCACTCCTAGTCATCTGTGACTGTATTTAATTTCCCATTGCAAATCTTATAAACCGCTGGTTCTGATTGCGTGGTTTATTCATAACATCATGGCTGACAGTGGCCTCTGGGTGTGTGTATGTGTTTGTGTGTATGTGTGTGTGTGTGTGTGTGTGTTTTGAGTGAATAGAAGCAGACTATCCATCTGCTGAATGAGAGGATTAATGGATTACTCGTGAAATTGTGACTGACTGACTGCCTGCGAGAGAGTGAGTGAGTAACTGACTGAGGCTAAGCTTAGCAGTGGCATGAAACTAAGCCAGTGTCACAGACTTATGCTGTTCTATGTGTGGTATCAGCATGAGGTGCCACAGTGAAATGTTGAGGCCTTTTTAATGGTTGTTTACTGTAATGAATGTCGTCATAAACGTTAATAAAATGGTCAATAGTATACTCATGCATTTGTACTTGTATGAACTTCCCATGTTGCAACAGACTCGTAACAGAAATAAAATGACATTAGTACTCTATTTAATTTTCAATTTGAATGTTGCTCAAGGAAACGGATTAGGGATTGGCCCTTTTTTGTATCTGTAAGGAGGATAAAGGAGCAGTTCTTTACTGTAGCCCTGTGTCCTGCTCCCACGGCTATGGGGGAGCATCTTTTTCATCAAGCGGGGGGTGGCTTGGAACTAACTGTTGGTGTGATGCGGCAGCTTAAAGGACAGCGCGAGAGAGAGAGAGACGGAGAGAGAGAGAGAACAACAGAGGGGGGCAAGGAGGGAGCCTTCCGCATAGCAGTGAGGTGGCATCAACCCTATTCATTATTCAGCCTGCCTCAAAGGAGAAAGAGCAGCTCCTCCATAGAGAGAGAGAGAGGGAAAGGGGGAGGGAGGGAGGGGTGGGGGGTCACCAAGCAGCAGGAGACAGCTGGTCGTCTTTTTCTCATCACACTCTCACACTCTGCCTGAGCCTCTGTTTGTGTCAGGGAGGGAGGAACGACGTCACCACTCTGAGCGCAACTGCAGCTACACACACACACGCACGCTCTGTCTCTCTCGCATGCTCACCGACACTCTTTTCCCACTCTGCTTCTCTCATACATTCACTAGTGCTTCTCTCTTTGCTCAACCTTTCTCTCTCGCACACACTCGCTCACTCACTCACACACTGGTTCTGGAGATCTGGTTCCACGCGGTTTGGCACTCCTCCCCTCACCTCTCCACACCGCTCCGCTCTCTCTGCTGCTGACGTTGCGGAGGTACACACAAGGCTGATGGGATTGACGCGTTCCCGCACGCACTGCTGGACGCTGGGCTGCTGACTTCTCACTCACTCACGCATGCCGTTTTGAGCGAGAGGGGCACCCGCGGCACAGGCTGTGGCGTCAACTGCATCGGCATCGGGACGAGACTACCGGCGGTGGCGGCGGTGGTGCTCAGCGGGAGACCATGAGCCCCGGCTGCATGCTGCTGCTGGTGTTCGGCTTCGTGGGCGGAGCGGTGGTGGTCAACTCGGCCGTGCTGGTGTCACTCTCTGTGCTTCTGCTCGTCCACTACTCCGTGTCAGGGCGCCTCGCCCTGCCCGCTCTCACACACTCACTGCCCGGGATCAGCAGGTACGCCCAGAGAGAGAGAGAGAAAATATGCAGGAGTGGAATGAGGTAGAGAACGATAGGAATGTGTGAAGAGGGAATGCGAGAGGGAGGGAGGTATTAGAGGGTGTCCTCGCTGAATGAAGAGGGGGGTGGATAGAGACATTATTAAGAAAGTCCAAACTACAGAGATGGCGTGAGATAGGGAAAGAAAGAGAGGGCTCAACAAAGGTGTGGTTTGGAAGGAAAACGAGTAAAGGCAACAGAGAGAGATGATCAGGATTGTGTGTTTGGTGCTCCTGTGTGCATGCTACTGTTTTGCTTCCTCCTTCCATCTTTCCTTCCCTCCCTCCATTTCTCCTTTCCTCTCTCCCTTCATCTCTCCTCTTAGTCTCTGTCCCACTTTTCTCTCTACCTCTGCACTCCTCCACCCTGTTACTCTGATGATGCATCCTCTCTCGCTTCTCTCCCTCTCTCCATCATGTTTGTTGTCGTCTCCAGTCTCCTCACCTACTTGTTTACCATCTGACCATCATGGGCACTCTCCCTCTTCGCTTCTCTCACTCTCTACATCCCTGCCCTACTTGACCTACTTTCCTTCAGTGCTGTTTGTTTTGCATGTATGAGGCCATAGACACTTTTACAGCAGCATGGTAAATGTGTGTGACACAGCTTAAATGAAATGAACTTTAATTAGTGCATGTTATGATGGATGATGTGAATGTATGGGAAGATGTTTTGTGTATCCGTCTTTCAAGTAGAGGTCTCTGTGCTAGTCCAGGGCCTTCTCAGACACAGCAGGCAGAAGTGATCTTGTTGTAGCTGGACTCGCAGGGACACCGGTGGGTGATGGCTCACTGTTCTGTTCCCTAGGCTCCAAGTGTTCATGTCTCCATGGGGACGGGCTCCCTATTGTTGTGGGCTTCTTATTATGGGTCGTCTCATTCGCTCTGCAGCAGAATGCTGGCCTTGTGTTTGACATCCAGCTCTTGCCATTTTCACCTGCCTTTTTTACTGTGTAATATTGAGTGTGGCCAGGCAACAAACTGGAGACCCTTCTTTGACACAAGGTTATGTTTCTCTTTTTATTAGGGTGATGTTTTTTTCAAAGCCTGGCATATGGGCATGGTATAGCAATCAATATGTGATGGATTAGGGTTCTCTCCTAGTGTGGGAGTTGTTGACCTGTGTAGTAGTGTGTTGACCTGTGTGTTTATTTGGGCAAAAAGTTGGTGTCTGCAGTAGTGCTATTTATCTTTCACACCCATTCCAACAGGACTTTGATTAAAGTATGTCTCCAGGGGAATTGTCTTGGCTGGATGTTTCAGACTGAAGCCAAAACCCTTAGTGGTGCTCTGTTTCTTCTCTCTGTTATCAGGCCCCACAGCTGAGGGCTGGGGAAGCAGAGAAAATTAGAAAGAGCAGTCCTGGGAGGTCTGGGAGGCACAGAACAGAATTATACACAAAGTAGCGTCAGTATCCAGTTTGAGCCAGCCAGCCAGTCAGTCAAGCTCAGACTGTTGGTTCTCCTGCAGAGGTTCTTGCTGATGTATCTGCTACACGGTTATAGACAGCTGGTCAAATTTGCCACGTTTTCTTCATGTGGACACAATATTTTAATTATTACAAGCATTGTATTCCTGCTTACAGTGATGTTACTGACCTCTAGTTCAATTGCTTACCATGCAAGAAATGTCCTATGTAATTTTGAATAGGCATTCAGCATGTACATATATACACACACAGACACACACCTCTCTCTCTCTCTGCTGGCCTTGTAGTGACCTTGCCAATGCCCAGCATTCCCAACAGAATGTATAGTCAGCAAGTTCAGCTCTGCAGCAGTGAATAGAGCTGAACCCTCACCACATTCACCAGCAGAGGTTCCAAAGAAAGACACAGCCACAGAGAGTCAAAGAGAAAGAGAGCCGGGAGTGAACGAATGAGTCAAAGACAAAGGGTGCACAAGAAAAAGAGCGTCAGGAATGATCATGTGTCTAGTGGAGAGTCTGGGTCCTGAAGGTTATGTCTGTGTGTGTGTGAGTGACTCAGAGAGAGACTGAGAGGAAAGATGAAGGTAGAGTCCTGAGGGAATAAATAACGGAGGAGAGGGCAAGATCAGCCTCCTACGTCTCTCTCTGTGTGCCTTCTCCAGGCGTGGGCTTTGAAGGGAGAGGACTGCTGTCTGTCCTCCACATTAATTCAAGATGGAAAGAGGGAGAAGACGGGGCAACTGAAGGCCCATTAACTCACGTTGTCATGGAGAGGCGTCAGGGGAAATCAAAGTAAACAGAACACCTTCACCTGAGCCAAGAATCAGGCCTAGTGAATTGGCAATCGGTTAAGATCAAGCTTTTTTTGAATTCAGAGTAGCTAACTGCTTAGTAAGTTATTGGTTCACTGATTAGGTTTTTCCACTGTTTCATAACGAGGAATCTCTAACAAGGATCTAAATAAGCACTATTGAACACTATTGAGTGCTATTTGAAAACAGTGGTTCTGAACTGACTTGAAGAAATACTTTGCAATATTAATAATGGTACACAAGATGTTTACATGTTCCTGTTGTCTTTGTTGCAGGAAGGAACGTCCTGTTTCCATGGGCATCTTCCCCCTGCCTGGGGCCGAGACCTTAACCCCTGACCTCCAGAGAGACACTATGGAGACACCGGGGACAGACACCTGGAGATACAACGACCTAAGCCACCCACGCTCCAACACCAGCCTCAAGGTGGGTATACCAGGCCTCTGCTTAAAGCCATCATCACCTGGGTGTGAGTTGGACCTTTAGCTCCAGAATTATTCTTTAAGTCTTTCTTGGCAGACATCTTGAAAAGAACAGTGTTTTGTTATTTTTTATGATTTAAGCCAGTGATGCTCTAGCACCAGCTTTTAGGTGGTTGGACCAGGCCTTTCTTCCCACAGGTTCCCCATCACATGCTATGGGGCTCATTTCTTTCATTCCCCAGTCCATTTAATTCAATTAGAATTCTTTAAAAGAAAGGTATATATGATTTGATTGGAGTTTTTTTGGGTGCTATTCTACATCGTATTTATGTTTTCAACATGTAGTCCAACCTACTTCTACTCATACACAAAGTCCCTCAGACTTATGGAGAATGAGCCCTGTAGCTGATATATGAATCATGACCTCCCACCTTCAGGGTAGTATAGTAACCAGGACGAATCCCCAGAATAGCCAAAGGACAGTCTGTCTTCTTATTCTTTTCATACTTCCAGGAAGTGCACACTGATCTCCCCGGGTCCCCAATGGATTACGCCATCGGTTTTGCTCCCATTGAGCTGTGTTCCCTTCTGCTCAAAGCCTCCTTCTGTGGGCAGTGCATGTTTAAAAGAGTCCCCTTCAACCAGGAGGTGCCAAGGCAGAGGAAGCCCCCTTTGGAGTGGGAGGCCCTCTGGGATGTGCCCAGCCTTCTTAAAACATCCGTTTGAAAAGGGCCACTTGGGCCAGAGGGGGTGTTGTGCCAACAATGATCTCACATCTCATTCCCCTCTTACCTAAACCAAAGAGGCTCTCTGAGGTCACTAACTTTTTAATGTCATCCAGCATCAAGACTGGAGATGCAATTCATAGAGTAAAATGTTAATCTTGGAGTGGGTGAGCGTCCAATTATTAGTCTACAGTCATGGGCTGAAGGCAACTGGAGCCATAATGCTTAGTGTGGAAATAGTTTGTTCTTTTTTTTCTTCTCTTTTCAATGTGAAAGTGTTTCCACAGGAAGAAGTAGTTGTGTAGGACAACAGACAAGATTGAAAGGTCAAGTTGATTGCCGGTGGTAGTGTGTCTGAAACTCCCCATTTCCTGTAAAGACCATTTCAGTGTTGTCAATGGAAACCGTGCCACAAGGCTCTCTCATGAATATGCAGCCTGATTAAGCATTTAATATGTTTTCCGTAACAGTTTGCCAGATGGGCAGACCAACTGTCTCTCTCTTCTGTGAGTGACTGTAAAGTCACATGCTCTTAGTGTAGCTTCGCTCTGAGTGCGATGAGAAGAATTTGTGAGCATTCAGCATTTCAGTTCCTCTGAGGCTCAATTCTGTGCTAGCTTTTTCATCTTGTATATTTGGGAAAGTCATAATTATTTGTGGCCTGTCCAGAAATTGGTCCTAGACGCATTTAAGCTATTTAATGTCAATTAAGCAAACAAATGTTGAGCTTGTTTGGCCCCATAGTATAATGACAATTGATGAGGCGTCGTCTAGTCTCACGATCCATTACCAGGCCTGGTCTGCCGAATAGAAACACACACACACACACAAAGGCCTATACCATTTATGCTAAAAATACAATTTGTTATGTAAGGCATTGCTCCTGAATTGTTTTCTTGACATGTTGCCATTGATATTGGGCAACAATTTTTGGAGAACTCTGTTATCCATTTCCTGAGTAGACTGACCGCAATAGGCAGAGACTTGGGCTCCCCAGGTCTTAGTAGAGCATGAGACAATAAAATCAGTGGATGTCGAAGTCTCAAAGCTCTCATGTTCCTTTGCCTCCATTTGCAACCACTGCCCTTCTGTTGCTACCCAGTGCAATCATCCATCATGCATAGTCTAGTTAGGATTATCCACCCCAAGTGGAAAATAAGTGCAGAAAAGTGCACTTTTCAAAAGTTTGCTTAGGGGTCTAGAAATGTTCTCTTTAAGTGCTTTTGTATGCACTGAGTGCACTATTTTTGATTATTTTTGAACACGCATGAACAGAAGGTTTTAAGTACACTCAAAATGCTGTGCCATATTCTTAACACTTAAAGGCACACCAGGCAATGTTTTTAGGTTAATTTACCAGCTAAGTTCATGTAAGCAAAGCTCAATATAGAACTATACTTTCCTTATACTTAAGATACTTTAAATGTGAACATGTACACATTAAATGCACCTCTTTTCTAATAGGGACCTTGCATAGAAAAAATAAAGAATTTGGCACCAAGATGGTGGAGAGTGTTTTTCTTTGGTTCCTTTGCGTTGGTCACAAGATGACCAGTAGAAATTATGTCGGCCGGTCCAAGTTTTGCACCCTCCCTCTCCGGTGGTGCCACCTCAGTGGCTGGTGACACAAAAGCCTCTTCATGGAGGATCATTCACACCAGGGTCTGTCTCTCTCTCTCTCTCTCTCCCTCCCCCTCTCTCTCACTCACTCTCTCTTTCTCTCTCTCTCTCACACACATACACACACACACACACACAGACTCTCCTTTGTGTCTTGTGTGACTTGACACTTTTTGAGCGTGTCTCAGCCATCTGTTTTTGCACTGTGCTGTGGTGGTCCCATTCTAAAACCTTATGCCCCAACAGCATGAGTGCATCAGGTGTCTATAAACAGGAGTCAGTGGCCCCAACTTCATATTGTCAGGTGAGGTCATCAAGAACCAGAACGCCAGATCTGGGATTGGTGGAGCTGCCGCTGCCATGGCAACAAGGAAAGTGGATGATTCCAGCTTGTGGGAAGGGCACACTCCCATAGGACAGGGCTGTTCAAGAAAGATTTATAGGGAAGCAAAAACAAAGACTGACTGTGTGTGTTTGGGTGTTTTTGTGTGTGTGTGTATGTGTGTGTTTGGATGTGCTCGCTTGTGTATGTATGTCCCGGTGTGTGTGTGCGCGCTTGGGTGTGAGGGGGGGAAAGGCGAGCTGTGTAGAATTGTTAATGACTTGTGAAATGCCTCTGAATATTTCATCTTTCTTATGGGTATATTTTTGGTGAGTGTTTGAAGGTCTCAGTGCCGAGTTTGAAGTTGACATTGTGAGCTCACTCTGGATTAATTGCTTATCTGATGATTAATTGACTTGAATGGGAACTGTTTCTTTTTTTAGAGGGTCATCACCTGTAAATAACAAAACCAATGACAAATATCAAAACCAATGACATCTCCATTAGGTTAATGGAGGGTTTTAAACGGCCAAAGAGTGCATAGACTTACAATACCAGGTTCTTTATCATTGATGTTTTTTTTTTCGTGCGTGCATTATATTATTACACTTTTATTTACATTTATCTGTTTGCATATTCATATATGAAGCTTTATGTTTGGAACCCTTTTAACAGTTAAACATTTTGGCCTGTAGGCCTACAGTAGAGGGAGACTCCTGCTCCCCTGTGAGAGGGGGAAGGCTGAGAAAACTAGAAGTTTGCACGTTTGTAGGCCACGAGGCACTGCCATGCTGTGCTGCAGACACTGGTGCTGTTGACATTTTCTCCTCTGCTCCCTAGCTGCTCTCTCTCTCTTTCCCTTTCCCTTTCTCTTTCTCTCTCGGTCTCTCTCTCTCTCTTCTCTCTCTCTTTGTGTAACATGAGTGCCCAAGAGGATTCTGGGTAAAACAAAGGGAGTGTTTTATTCTCAGACAGGATTGTGTTGATCACTGATGCCTGCTTGCCTCACCCTAACCCCTTCTCTCCAAGCAGCAGCAGCAGGAGGAGGAGGACGAGCCTCCCCGGGTCGGGGAGGGTAAGGTCCTGCCGGAGGCTTGGGAGAATACCCAGGAAAAGATGCAGGTAGCTGGCCCTCGCCCCACCACCAGCGGATGCCAATGACAAACAATAACCCAAAACAAACACTGATCACCACGGCAACAGCAGCCCAGCCTGTAGTTGTCTGTTGCCTGCCTTCATGACAAATCCTCATCGCATTTCAGTGTGCGTTAGGATCAGAGGCCACCAAATGAGCTGTATACAACCACTCAAATAGGGTTATAGGGTGATCTTATCCAGCAAGGGCCGTTAAGGACGATGACCACTGGGTCATGGTTTATCATTACCTTCTAAGATGAAGCCAAGAGGATAGCCTATGTGATAATTTGATATAATCTGTCCATTGAAATACAAAGCACACCTTTGCATGGATTAAGAAGCCCACCACTGCACTGAAATGAATGATTTGGGATGACCTCAGTTTTAATGGATCAGTTTTAATGTTGTGATCAACTTGAAGTTGTCATTAGTGACTTGAGTGGTTGCCTGCAGTGCTTTTGGTGGTATGTTGATGCTGCGTGAGGTGCTGCTCACTGGGGTTGTAGAGTTGGTGTTATTGATGTGCTAAAATGTAATCTGTAGGGGGCCTCTCATAATGTCTCATTTGCATTCTAACTCTAACTGTGCAGGAGCTATAATCAGGTAGTTCTAGGCTGCCATTAATGATGCTTTGTAGCTCTGCTCTTTTCTAGAAAGTTTGGATGTACACTGTGATGAAAACAGAATTTCATTATGTATTGTTTTATATTTGCAGAGTGTACCCAAGTGTGTATTGAAATGGTTTTCTGACTGTGTTAACAAGCCAAGCCTAAGAACGTACATGGATGTATAAGTATCCTTGACCTTGTCAGAGCAGGTCAAGAGATCTGTTTACAGTAGCACTCAGTAAAGCTTACAATGACATGACACAACACAAATTTGATGTGGTTTGATTTGACTGTGCTGCACTGATAAGGCTGATAAAGCTGCTCCAAGAGTGACAAGGACTCTAAAACATTTTCATTTTCTTCAATCCAATTCAATTCATACAGCGTCTCTTACAATAGTACTGTCTCATGGTGCTTTACAGCAAGAAGCACTCAAGACCAACAGGGGCAAGGAATAGCGTCCTTGTGTTAGTCAGTCTAGGGAGAAACCTTGAGCAGATTAATCATTTAAGGGGCTCGGGGTCATACAGGAAAAGTACAATCGGTTGTAACCATGATGGACAACAAGTTATCCATGGTTTTAGCTAAGCATCATAATAGTTCCAAAATATTGGCAGTAGAGACAGGGGGAGACAGTGAGTGAGTGTGCACGTGTGTATGAGTTTGTGTGTTTGCAGGGTTTTACTGATGTGTTATTAACCATAAAGGTTTGGGGAAAGCAATTTCTTTGAAGGCTAACTCTGGATTGCACTTAGCAAAGCTACCCTTCAAAGAAAGATTTACTGACAAAGCCAACAAATAACACCTTCCTCTCATGCATTTCAGCTGTGTTTCCAGCTGCAGACTTCTCTGTGTCACTTCCAGGAATAATTATTTAATTCAAACTAAACTTAGTTTGGCTGGTGGGCAGCAGATCAAGATGTAGGTCATAACTCCAGAATTTTCTAATGCATAGGCCTAACTAATAATAGATTTCCAGTGGGGACCACTACCTTCCTGCTGTGTCCCAGCACTGTGGCTCTTCTGCAGAATGGTGTGTGTGTGTGTGTTGGAGAGAGGCATGGGTGATGGGTGACTTTGATCATGGTTGTTTCTGACAAACCTCCTTCATATGGCCTTGGTCTATAAACTCACCTCTAGAGGGTGAGACATTCTAACCCGGTGTCCACGTTTGAGGCGTTGACGACTTACTCTGTTTTGTTAATGGCTTCACAGGATGAGCTCTCGGACGCAAGTCACAGCGGCTCCAAGTCAGTGACGCCCATGTCTACCACTACCTCGGACGCAAGCCGCAGTGGCTCCAAACCTGTTACACCCACGTCCAGAGCTACCTCCGACGCCACCATGGCACCAGCGGACACGCCACGAGCAGAGGAGGCAAACGGCCTCAACCGGAACTCGGACAGCAGTGACAGGAAGCCGGACAACAACAAGAACATCATGATACAGGAGGGCACAGAAGTGGGCGCAGGAGCGGGCACAGACACAACCTCATCAGGTAAGAGCTTTTTTTTTTTTGCGGTGCATTGATTATTAATAAGACTGTGTGAGTCACAGAGATTTTCTTTGTAGTCATATATGATCTCTCAAGTGACATTAACGTTTACAGAGTTGATCGAGGATGCGGAGCGGTCAGAAGTGCAGGCGATAATTGAGTCCACTCCTGAGCTGGACATGGACCTGAGCGGATGCAAAGGAGCCAGGTAACACCACCCAACTCGCCCCAATCACCTGTGTTTGGAAGAACTCACTCCCCTAGCAGCCTGTTGAAGTTTCGTTAAAATGAGGTTCAGTTAAATGGACTGCATTTATATAGCGCTTTTCTACTCCTACACTGTAAAGTACTCAAAGCACTTTACAGTGTTTGCCTCACCCATTCACCCATTCACACACCGGTGGTGGAGGCTGCCATGCAAGGTGCCAACCTGCCACTGGGAGCAATTTGGGCTTCAGTATCTTGCTCAAGGACACTTCATCGCCCCTAAGGATCACAACTTCTGCAGCCAAACAGATGAAATGGCATTCTTATTATATGCATAGATTACCTGAATCTGTCTTAGTGTTTTCATTTTGGGTGTCTGCTCTGTTAGTCTGTGTCCCAGTTTTGGTCACCTCTGTTTGTGTTTCTTCCAGTACTCCAACAAAAGGGATCGAGAACTTGGCCTTTGACCGAAACACTGAATCTCTGTTCGAGGAGCTCTCCTCAGCTGGCACTGACCTCATAGGAGACGTAGACGAGGGCGCTGACCTGCTGGGTAAGTGAGCAGTATTTTGACTCAGCAGCCTGGTGTGTGTTGGTGTAGTTTGTGTATACATATCAGTGGTTCCTTCCAGAACAGTTATCCTGCTAAGTGATGGTGCAAAGTCCAGTTCCATCTTTTAGCTTGGCTGCAGAAGTTATGATCCTTCTTTTGTCTCTGTGAGCTTCTGTGTCGTCTGTGTGTTGTATTTTTTTGATCATCCATAGGTGTGTTTTATTAATATGTGTATTTTGTATGTGTGTGTGACTATGTGAACATGCATCACTGTAGCAATATAGAACTCTATAGAGCTCAGCTTCAGGCTCTCTCCTGGGTTTGCAGACTGCATCTATCTTTGGGTACCGTGCTGTGTAAGTGGGTTTGAGTGAAATTTCATCCATCTGACATTGACAGCCCAAAAACTGCACATTCGAGCGCCTCACTGCAGATCGATTTGCATTAGCATGCTATCCACTTTCAGATAGCGATTATATTTGGTTCTTCAGAAGGACCCAGAGTTGAGGGCCTGGAGTATTGAACATTTCCTTTTTAGTTCTGTTTTTGTTTACATGATTGTGTGAAGGAGCTCATCCTTTCCATCCATCCATCCATTCATCCATTCATTTATTCATTCATTTGTTCACTCCTTCATTCATTCATTCATTCATTCTAACCACTCTTCTTCTTCATGCCTTTCTCATCTCATGGGATGGGCTTTCTTTCCCCCCCAACAGAAGAGTACTCTGGTGTGTATGATATGGTTTCCACACACTCACACACTCACCTTCAGTTTTCTCGCCTCCTCCACTTCTCCACTCTGCATCTTTAGTATAGTAGGGCTGAGAGTTGCCACAGATGTGACCATACAATACTATCATAATATTTGAGTACAATACAATATTGTTGTGTTTCCATACAGAGGGTATTGCAATTTGATTCAGTGTCAGTGATGTATTGTGATTATTTACAACATAGTTTAGAGTTTGTAGCCATCTTGACTTGCCTCGCGTTGACAAATGCTTCAACTGACACTTACTTTTAAGTTTGCTCTTTTCTAAGTTATAATGTGAAACAAGAAATAAGAGAATTTGTGCCATATTGCAGATTTCAGCAGCAATACTACCTGAGGTCAATGTAGCAAAATGAGAAAAACATGATATTCAATATATTCTCCCACCACTGTGGGATTTTGTCTAATTCATTTGTCTGTGCCATGGTCCTCCCAACAAAGTCATCTAAAATAGACCAGAGTGGAAGAAGAGAAACCTAACATCTTCTGATGCCATCCTTAATGTAACTACTGTGCCAGCAGAGCTGAGCAACTGAGGCAAGTGAGCTGATGTTTGCTCACTGCAGGCTGTTGGCCAGTGATTTGCTGAATCATGTTGTTGGCCAGGGCTCCCTGGCGTTACATCACTGGCGTTATTTGTGGCAGTGTTTGTTTACATTGTTACAATTCAGGCTAATCAAACAAGACAATGAAACTATTTATGCACAATGACACAAAGAGTACAGGAAGCATTTAACTCCTGACTGCATGGCTGCTCTTCTTCCTGGGAATGAAAAGTCAGGAACACCATCATTTAGGTTCATTCAGTCCTTTCTGTTTCAGTATGACATTTTTTTTGTTTGTTTCATGTTAAAACACATGATTTTGATTATCAGTTACGTCATGGGTCATCACCATACCAATTAGTGTTTACTGTCCTTCTAATGTCTCAACACCTTTGTTTCCTCTTTCTCTCCGGGTTGTGCACAGCGTTGTCAGACTTTAATTTCTTTGGTAAGGCCATCTTTCCCTGCCTGTTCCTTGTTGTATGTTATGGCTCTGTTCTCTGTGGGTGACGTCCAGTCTGTCTGACCTGTGACCTGTGATCGTCTGGCCAGTGATGGTGCTGTGGCTGGTGCTGGGCACATGGTAACTGACCTGAAGTAACCTTTGAGGGGGTCTTGTTTTTCTCTTGATCCAGGTATGGGTCGAGAAGTTGAACACCTCATCCAGGAGAACGCACAGCTGCTTGAGACAAAGTAAGACATGCCGCCTCACACCTGTAGTATCTCAGTCACACCTTCGAAATGAACTGTGTTCTTAATATGTTCTCTTCCCAAGAACCTTTTAAGTGGAGACATGCTGATGAGCCTAGTCATATCTCTGTGCAAGAAAGTGAACTTTTTGCTACTGTCCAGCCAACAAACTTGCTCTCTGCTGCCATCTACAGCAAATTGTCATACATGCACTTACAACATATGCACAGTGGCCTTCTGAATGCATGTTATTACAATAAAATATTGAAGTAATTAAAGTATTCAAAGTATCGTAGTATTCAAAAAATCATTTGAAATGACTAAACTAAGGGAAGGGTTTATAATTACTTTTGTGGAACGTGCTTGTAGTGTATCTCTAAGTGTACTGTGTAGCATATACTATGTAAGATAAACAGGTAAATGTCCATTGGCAATAATGGAAACACTCTGTATGTTGTGGGAGTGTTGCTCTTACTGCTGGAGGAACATCTCTGAATGTGTTATTTTGTTGTCAGGAATGCTCTGAACGTGGTGAAAAATGACCTGATAGCACGTGTGGACGAGCTGGTGTGTGAGAAAGACGTTCTGCAGGGGGAACTGGAGGTGCTGCGCACAGCCAAAGATAAGCTGGAGGAGAAGAACAAAGAACTAGAGGAGGAGATAAAAAGGTCAGACACACACACACACACACACACACACACACGCCACTACACTACTATTGCTACTACAGCTAATAATATTACTTCATTAATATCACATTCACTTCATTACTATTACTAATTAAGATAGAATACTGATACTGATTTCATAGTATATTATAATTATATGAACTGATTTTGTATATCTCCTTTTTCTCTCTGTCTCTTTCTGTCCCTGTCTTTCTCTCTCTATCTCCCCCCCTGTCTTTCTCACTTACTTTCTCTCTCTATCTCTCTCTCTCTCTCTCTCTCTCTCTCTCTCTGTCTCTCTCTGTCTCTGTCTCTGTCTGTGTCTGTGTGTCTGTCTCTGTCTGTATCCAGAGTGCGTGCTGAATCAGAAGAGGCCAAGCAGAAGACCAAAGAGACTGATGATGATGTAAGCCTTCTTCCTCTTCTCATTCCCCAGCAGACTGAGCACATCAGTAGTGTGCAGAGAGATGCTCCATTGCATCAGCCTGAGCCCCATTAGCCACCAGACACCGTAGCATCTTCTAGAACTCCAACTTTTCACTAGTGATGTTAAGGCTGCTGTGAAGAACTGCAAAGGCATTATAAGAGGTTTTGGGTGATTGCACCTCAATAATATCCCCATTGACATTTTTCATTGAATTGCTCATGGTTCTACTACACATGTCCTGTTCATTAACTCATGGTTAGTGCAGATGTCATTATGACCACTCCTATAAAGATGTAATAAAGTCTGTTTATGTGTAACAGGCTTGATCATAGATGATTATGTGTTATATAGGCTCTCAGCAATGCTCTTCAGTCAGTTGTCAAATACATTGTCTGAGGTAGGTGTGTGTGTGTGCGTTACCAGAGTGACGTGCCCACGGCTCAGAGGAAGCGTTTCACGCGGGTGGAGATGGCCCGTGTGCTCATGGAGAGGAACCAGTACAAGGAGAGACTGATGGAGCTGCAGGAGGCCGTCAGGTGGACAGAAATGATCAGGTGAGGGGTGGGGGCTGGTGGAGCGGCTATGGTGGGGGCTACCAGGGTTGAGGAGACAACAGGAAGTTTACTGGGACGAAAAAGGTTTAGCTGGATATCGTAGGATTAGATGATTTCAGCTGCATGTTATTAAACTGAATGCAAGTACGTTGAGAAGTGACATTGTAAGATTTGATTTTAGCCCTAACATCTGATAAATCTATGTTGTTATTTGTCAGCACAGTGTACAGTGTCAGCATTGTTTTATGTCTACGTAAAGCGCTCATGTTGCAATCTGCACACTCACCTACTGCTATCATTTGTGAAACACTTTTATACTTTTAAACACTTTATTTTCCCCTCCAAAGAGCATCCCGGGAGAACCCATCTCTATCGGAGAAGAAGAGGTCCAGTATCTGGCAGTTGTAAGTTGCTCTGCCCCTCTCTGACATACATGGCAATACCTGATCTCCTGTATGGATGTGCCTAGAGGGTTTATCCAATGATTTGATCTGTTCTTTCTGTTGATTTCTTCTTTTTTTATCTCATCTGTTATTTGTGGTCTCCAGTATGTAGGTAAATCTTTGGTTGCCTTGTAATGCACTGGTCCTTGCACTTTCCATGATCCAGACAAGATTGAGGCAAACCTTGACCTGGCAATGGCTTCACAGGAGCTAGTTTGAATTTGAAGAATTGCTTCATTTTGTTTGAGTTTGGGCACTTGCTTTGACAACTCCTGAACAAAACAGAATAGAACAGACAGAATGGATTACATATAGTACGTTCTAAAACTGTAATACTTCTAATACAAGGATTGATGGTATGCTAAACCTGTGGCGCCATTCTCAGGTCTTGGTTATTTTCTAATAGAACTCAGTGGAAAGTGGTTCTGATGTGAGTTTGGAGTGGGTTTGGTATAGGTTTGGAATGGGTTTGATGTGGTTGTTTGGTTGACTTTTTAGTTTTGCTGAAGGTTTTTTTTTCAGTGGGGGTGAAATGCTCTTGTTTTAAAAGCTGCCTTCTCTCCTGCTCTGTGCTCTCCTGCGTCCCCCTCCCTCTCCCGCCTCATGTTGTCCTGTGTCTTTGCAGAAGGTGGGTGGGATTGAGCGGCAACACCTCACTCGACTCTGAAAAAGATGATAAAGATTAGGAAACCTGTTATAGGCATTACGACATAATCTAAAAGTTGTTTTTTTTTTGGTCTTTGAAGGTTTTGCAAGTAGTTCTTGGATTTAGAATGTTTTTACTTTCAAAGACATAACTCTTAGTTGTAATCCCGTAACGTATGTATCCAGAGCTGTAGACTGAGTTGTACTTCAGTGTCTTGTTTATCTAGGGTTGTAGACTAAGATCACAGCACATAAGAACATCTGGCAGAGTCATGATGTAAATAATGAGTGAAAGAGAGAGTAATAGAGATACTAGCACTAGCATATCAGCCTGTTGTTTTGACTGCATGTGCTGTTCTAATACAATAGGAAAGGGCTCGGTGCAAAATAATGTGGTGATCAAGACAGGGTTGTTTTGAGGTGATTGTGATGTATGTCACCATAGTGATTTTCAGTTAAGATGGGAAGGTGGGTTGAGGAGTCAACACTGCACGTGTGTGGGGGGAGGCATGCCATATGTGTTGGAGGGCCCTGACCCCTTGCCCAGCCCCTAACATTTGACCCTTGACCTCTAACTACTACTGCTGCTGCTGTGTCCTGTGCATCCCTTGCAGTCTGTCTGTGTTTGTCTCTCTCTCTCTTTCTATATCTCTTTGCTCTCTCTCTCTCTTTCTCTTTCTCTCTCTTTCTTTCTGTCCTTTTCCCTCTATAGTTTCAGTCGGCTCTTCAGCTCATCGTCGAGTGCATCAGCAAAGAAGCTTCCGGAGGCCCCTGTGAACCTAAAGTACAACGCCCCAACCTCACACGTAGTGCCCACCGTCAAGAAGAGGAGCAGCACCCTGGCCCAGCTGCCCAGCGACAAATCCAAGGCTTTCGACTTCCTCAACGAGGAGTGAGTAGCGGCCACACCACCACCACTGTTGCTCCACAGCTCTAGAGACAAAGATGGAGATGTGGAGTCTAGATGTAGGAGAGGTGGACGGTGTTTTAAACCATCGGCTTAAAGCCGACTTGAATCACCAAGATGCCTCGCCAGTTTCAGTTGAACCTGCCATCGTTGACTTTAAGATGCTGTGCTCTCAGCTTGGGTTTTTGTGTGTTTGTGGTATTCAGCATTGTTTTTTTACTTCAGAGGATTCGATACTGTAGTTATATTACTCTACTGCTCTGAGGTTCACTAGCTGTAAAAGCCCACATAGTAGTTGCATATTGTAAGCAGTATTAGCAATGCACAGGGCAGATGTTAAATTAATTTAATTAATTTAATTGGTGTTATTGGTGGTCATCATCTGAACCTAAGTTCTGTCATACTAATAAACAAAGTAGGCACCCAAATAAACGAGTGTTCGAAGTAGACACGGGATGTAATGCAGCTAACCTGTGTTGTGTGTGCATATGTGTGTGTGTGTGTTTTTGTCTGTACTTCAGGCCAGAGATGGGTCACATGGCGTCGCGGCGCGAGCAGAAAAGAGCTCAGTACCAGCAGGTGAAGGCCCACATGCAGAAGGAGGACGGGCGAGTTCAGGCCTACGGCTGGAGTCTCCCTCAGAAGAGCAAGGTGCTCACCGTTTCTGTGTCTGTGTTGGGGATGGGATAGTGTCAGAAGAGCAAGATGCTCACCAGCTCTGTGTCTGTGTTGGGGATGAGATGGGATGGGTTCAGAAGAGCAAGGTGCTCACCAGCTCTGTGTCTGTGTTGGGAATGAGATGGGATAGTGTCAGAAGAGCAAGATGCTCACCAGCTCTGTGTCTGTGTTGGGGATGAGATGGGATGGGGTCAGAAGAGCAAGATGCTCACCAGCTCTGTGTCTGTGTTGGGGATGAGATGGGATGGGCTGGTCATGCCCTTTTTATGTGCTGAATGTGAAATGTGGAAGTAAAGCTATTTGAAGTGAACGACCATCATATTTCCAGGCAAATTGTAATGGTCCTGTAACAGAAAAGATTTAGGGAATAAAGTAAGTAGAAGATCTGATGGTTCCTGAAAAGTGGAATACAAATCTCCCTCAATACACCTGCTCAAATGAAAAGTCATTTTGTCGACTCACACACATACACTTCTTCTTGGTTCTTCAGGTGAATGGTGGGGTACATAAAGAGGGGAGAATGAAGAACCTTCCGGTGCCCGTCTACCTGCGACCGCTGGATGAGAAGGACGCCACCATGAAGGTGAGCTGCACTGATGGGTCTCTCCCATAGCTCCAGATGATGATCAGAAAGCCTGTTCATTATAGATACAGCACAGATTACAGCAGATCAGATTAGATGAAGATTAACGGAAGCACCTTTGCTTTATAGAGCGTTCGGTATGGATTGTGATTAAGGTTTGACCAAAGAACTAGAACTTATATACAGTGTAAAGTTATCTCCCTTAACGATTTTTTTCTGATTGGCTGATGAGATGGGAATTAACTTTGTATAACTGGCTACCTTTAAAGTAGACCTGAAAAATTTGAATCACCATTCCATATCAATGCACTACCTTAGTAAAGTATCTCACACTGTACTTTCCCACCTTAACAGTAGTTATAAAAAGTTATTTTTTGTAGTTCATGCGCATGATTCCTAAATATAAAGAAAGATGGGATAGATAAAATTATGTCCTAAATCCAAACGGGAGATAACTGGGATAGTGGCGTCGAGGTGGCCAGTTCAATGGAAAGGAAGACTCTGCAGAGGCAACCCCTTCGCCTCCACTTTGCCAATATTTCCATCAAACTGGTCACCTCATCGGCCGTTATCCCTTACATAATACAGAACATGTAAATTAATGTTTTTGTGTGTGTGTGTGTGCACGCAGCTGTGGTGTGCAGCAGGAGTGAACCTGACGGCTGGAAAGACACGGGACGGCGGCTCCATTGTGGGGGCAAGTGTGTTCTACAAGGACGTGCCGGGGGACAGTGTCTGTGTCAGCCCTGTGCGCAGGAAGGGCTCCCAGACCAGCCTGGATCGACTAGAGCAGGAGCTAAAGGTTACAATCACATACACACTCACACTTACACATACACACTCACACATACACAATCACACACAGACTGCACAAATACACAAACTTGAAGCTGAAAGCACACATCTGCATGCGCACACACACACACACATACACACACATACACAATTCCAAACAGTGAGGGCAGTATAGACAAACACAAGCACACACACGGCCAGATGCACACATATAACTTGCACTGAAACAAACACAAACAAGGCTATGGATATATGAATAGAGGGAGTAGTGAACTGAAAAGCCGGTGTGTGTGTGTGTGTGTGTGTGTGTGTGTGCGCTCATGCATCCTCAGGAGCAGGAGAAGGAGCTGCGGCAGCAGGATGAAATGTCCAGCCTGGTGTGGATCTGCACCAGCACACAGGCCGCCACCAAGGTCATCGTCATCGACGCCAACCAGCCCGGCAACATCCTGGAGAACTTCTTTGTCTGCAACTCCCATGTCATCTGCATTGACAGCGTGCCAGGTAAGAAAACCAGAGTGTGTGTGTGTGTGTGTGTGTGTGCAGTGCTTGCAGTCACTTGATCCTTCCTCTGGGAGGGATATTCCAATAGGTTGTGTATACTCTTATAGGGTGTAGATTGATACTAAACTGTCAGCTTTATTTATCCCAGATAAATGATCAAAGGGTTTGTAGTATATTGATCTAGTTGCTAATTTCTTTTATACAGGTTTTTAAACGCATCAACTCAATCAAAGGCAATGTTAATCCCATCTTACTTTGTGGGTGCGTGTCTCTCTGTCTGTCTATGTCCACAGGGGCGCGAGAGACTGACTACCCCATGGGTGACGAGATCCCCAAGCAGGAATGGGAGCAGGGCAACGGGGCCAGAGCTGCCAGCGCGACCAGCAGCAGCAGCACTGAGGGCGCCAGCGAGGACGGTGCCAGCGGGACCCAGGAGGGCCTGCAGGATGGGCCGCGGGCAGTGGGCTGCTTAGGGGAGGGAGCCGTAGCCATCCCCCAGACAGTGTGTGGCTCGGCCCTGACTAGTGACATGGACGCAGACACTGGTAAAACTGCAGGCCCATGCATACCAATTTCACAGATTCTTGGTTGCATCTCATTGTACTATAAAACAGTATTGGTTATGTTTTAAATAGTAGAATATATTAAGTAATTCTGATTTAATAGTGTGGCTATGAGAGTGTGTTGTCAAACAAGCAGATCTAAGGGTATTGGAGTGCAAGTGCAGTGATGGTAGTGGCATCCCTTAGCATGAACAGGCTCAGTGCTGTCAGAGACTCAGGTTTGAGTCTCTTGCGTGTGGTTCCACCCAACCCTCCTCAGACATCTTTCTCCCTCACTAATTCCCTGTCACACTGTCTCATCAAATCTCTCAAAAACGCAGAAATATGACTTAGAAAGAGACCAGGAAGGTCAAAAAAATCTGTTAGAGTGTTGAAATCCGGTGGTCATGGTCTTTAAAAAATGCCTCGTGACTTAAAGAGGTTAGGGACATATTGGGATTCATGACTTAAGAGATGCTTGTTGTCAATATCAAACAGACTCTACGTGGTTAGAGTCTTTGAAGGACCGAGTAGGACTAAGGGACTTCCCACTGCACCTCTCTGTCTCTCTCGCTCTCACTCTGTCCCAACACACGTCTCCGACCCATCTGCTAGTGTCTTTGAAAAGGAGGAAGTGTTTCTCAGGAGAGTCCTAGACGGTGCTTAGAAGTGCCAGGAGAGATTTGGCCAACTGTCAGGCTGCATCGTAGTTCCTTTTAATCCTTTGCTCTCTGACGAGCCTTCTGATTGCATAAGTGTTTGTAAAGTGCCTGGTGCTGACTATCTGTCAACCTGAAAAAAGTTTAAGTTTAAGTACTTACAAAAATAAAAATAAAATAAAAACAAAACATTCCAACACTGAAAAAGTATGTGTGCTCTTTGTATCAGTCTCATCTTTGACAACATAAACTTTTCTGAGTTCTAGTTCAAAGGATAGAATATACCACAAGGTCAACATAAGGTTCCTTAACCACTATGCTACCACCACCCACACCAGTTTCCTGTTTGAATTAAAACTCAGAAAGCTTAATATATTGTCAAAGTGGACAACATATTAACACAAAGTATAGTGGACAAAGAATATGGATTATACTACGAGGCCAACAGAAGAAAAAAATGTTGAAAGTGTTTGAAAGCACATTTGAACATTTGTCTGGTTACTCTGGCAGGCATGTGATGTGGAAATGCAATACCTGTCTGAAATGCATATTGTATATCAATATATATAACAGTCCAACTGGAGATGCACAAATACAAATGTCATCTGCATTGTTTCTATCCGTCCGTCTCCAGCGATTGTGTCTCCTGAGGAGGCGACCGAGGCCACAGAGAGCAGTCTGGCGCCAGGGGAGGGCGGCCTCCGCCACAGCCGCAGTCAGACGCTGGACCTCACCACAGGCATCTACACAGAGCACGTGTTCACCGACCCACTCGGGGTGCAACACCCTTCCGAGACGCCAGCCTCCTACTCACAGAGGTAGGGGAGCTACAGGACAGCACAGGGTTTCACTTCTCAACACCATAGTTGCTAAGCTAAGGTGGTTGCAAAACAGTTGCAGGTTAGCAACTATGGTGTTGGGGAAATTAACTCCAGAACAGCTCAGGGGTTTGAATACACAGTTAGTCTGGATGCAACAAGTTCAGTCACTGAAACATTTTATGTTACGCTAGAATTGTGCAGTTAATCAGGCAACAAAGTAACAATTGGGGGGGAGAAAAGCAGTTAATAATGCATTAAGCACTAAGTATGTTGAAATCCATGATGAATAGTACTTTAAAAGAAAGTAGCTGAAGATGTATTGACAGGAAAGGCGTAAGTGGGTGATGCCAAGAGTCTCCTTTTTGATCTAAGCGTCTCTCTCCCTTCCCCTGTCTGGGCTGCAGGGAGTGTGACCTTGTGAAGGACGGTGTGAGCACATCTCCAGATGAGAAGGATCTCATGCGGGAGGAGGCCTACAAGATGAGCAGCGTCCTGCCCACCATGTGGTTAGGGGCCCAAAACGGCTGGTGAGTGGCTAGCCGTCCTGCCTGTCAGTTTAAAACAACCAATCACATGGTTTTTGTGCGAGTTTAGAGTGAGTGTTGATTTTAATTGGGGTTGTTCTCTTGGTTCTTGGTTCTCTTGTTTGCTTTAGTGTGTACGTCCACTCTGCAGTGGCCCAGTGGAGGAAGTGTCTTCACTCTATCAAGCTGAAGGATTCCGTCTTAGGCATCGTGTAAGTAGAGAAACGACTTGTCAGTTACAGTCAAGAGAGGGGAAATTTAAATACCTGTATCCATCAAACAAGTTCCCAAGATATTCAAAAAATTTATGTCACAGAAATACACACTTGTGTGTTATTTTCAATGGAGTTCAAACAGTGACCAGATCATATTGCAATCTTCATTGTGCTTACTCAGTTTTATCTTGTAGTGTAGATAAGTGTGTAATCTGTCTGTCTGTCCTGTAGTCATGTGAAGGGCCGTGTGCTGGTTGCCCTGGCTGACGGAACCATAGCCATTTTCCACAGAGGGGAAGGTAAGCCTCTCACCTTTGCAACCTTAAAGGCATTCGCCAACACAGTCATCCTCCCTTTTTAGGGCCAGCAGTTTGTAAAACATAAGGCATAGGCTGACTGAAATTTTTAAATCGCATTCATTTAATTCAGGTTTGT
Organism: Tenualosa thibaudeaui; assembly: GCA_027481765.1. Classification (NCBI taxonomy): domain Eukaryota; kingdom Metazoa; phylum Chordata; class Actinopteri; order Clupeiformes; family Clupeidae; genus Tenualosa; species Tenualosa thibaudeaui. Next base: position 15,566,788 of record JAIFZK010000002.1, read on the forward strand.
TCCTTGCCTTAAGCCCTTTTGTCTGTTTGTCTCTTGTGAGTAGATGGGCAGTGGGATCTGACCAATTACCACCTGCTGGACCTGGGCCGCCCCCATCACTCCATCCGCTGCATGACCGTGGTGCACGACAAGGTGTGGTGCGGCTACCGCAACAAGATCTATGTGGTGCACCCAAAGGCCATGAGGATTGAGGTGAGACACACAGACACACACACAGACAGACACACACACTTTTCAGAGGGTTAGGCGAGGGCAAGTTCCTGTACTTGACCTCAAGTTTGAGGTAGTGAGCAGGCATGTTTAAACAGATGGTTCCTTCCCTGTCCCCTGTCAGCTGATGAGCAGTCTCTGCAGAGGCCTTGCCGTGTAAAGTTAACAAAACATACTTTTACGAGACGCCATTTCCTATTGCATAAAAATGTCAGGTAGCGCACATATCTGAGCACACCTTGTTGTGGCCCGGAATGGATTTAGTGCTCTAGCCCAAGGGCCTTCCATCTGGTGAAAGCGGTTTTGAGTTACTTCAGACCACACAGGGCTTCCCCTCTGTTTTTCCACTGGGGAGGCTAAGGACATTTACAGCTCTGGCAAGCAGGGCTTTGTGCATCTGACTGAGGCCTAGTAACCTTCCCTGGCTGGAGTTGTATCCCTGACGAGACAAGTCTCTACCAGGTAGTTAGGTAGTTAGGAAGGTAATCACACCCAGTATCAATAATGCCCTGGTACTAATGTCCTAATAGCAGCTGACTGTTCAACTAGCACAGTGAAAGTACACACAGAAAGTGTTGATGGGGGTTGCATCCAGAATTGTATGGCACATATGGCAGACACATAGAATGCTGCGGTACATTCCATTGACTTTGAATGGGGCTTCCAAAAGAGGCCCAGAACTCTTGCCCCAGAAAACAATCTATCATGATTTAACACACAGCAAGTGTGTGAGAATTCACACCCATTCTCATGCCCATTCTTCCCAGTAAAATATCTCATGATCTCATTAATCAAATAAGGCTTATTTCATAGCATATCTGCATATATATATGTAATGGTGTATATCATTCCTCTGTGTGATTAGTGGTTCCTGAGTAATCCAGTCTTGAAATCACAAGACTGCAATATCCAACCCCCCCATTCCCCGCACCCCAAAATAAATAATTTCTTTTCCATATCAGTTGTTGTCAGAACCCTGTCTGTCATATAGCAAGAAATGTCATTTCAGCTCCCAGGCCAGATATAGAGAGCCCTGTGTCTATTTCACCTCCATTCTTCTCTGTGTGAAAACAAATATGAATGAAATATGAAAATGAATGAAATATTCATTAAAATAATATAAGTCACACAGTATCCCACAATCATGGTTCTTATATTGCCGGATTCCAGACAACCCCCTCTATCCAGATATGAAAAGAGATTTGCACTGGCATGCTTCTAGTGGTGAGATATACAAGTATATAAAAAACAAGATGAAGCATGTGTAGATGGTCCTTATAATAATTGAGATAATCTCTTAAAAGTAAAGGTAGTGAAATTACCCTGAAAATGGACAAGGGCCCATAGGGTTAATGAGTCAGCATTTATCAATACAAGTCAACTGCTTTTGACCTCAGATAAATAGACATACTCCCTAAAAAAATAACAAGTGGTTTGTAGCTGATTTTGTTGTCACTGTTAGTAAGAGATGTGAGAGAATTTGTCAGCAAAATTTGCTCAGCGTTCACCAGACCACAGTCGGAAGTGTCTAGGAGACACTAATAGAAAAAGCTAATAAAATTTGGAAATCACATATGCACTCAAACACTCTCACACTCAGATACCAGTCGCACCCAGAGCTACGTAACACAATTGAACTCATTTGTTATGGTTGACAGAAATCGTTTGATGCACATCCGCGCAAGGAGAGCCAGGTGCGTCAGCTGGCCTGGAAGGGCGATGGTATCTGGGTGTCCATCCGGCTGGACTCCACGCTGCGCCTCTTCCACGCCCACACATACCAGCACCTACAGGACGTGGACATCGAGCCCTACGTCAGCAAGATGCTGGGTGAGCGAGCACACACACTCACACAAACACACACCCAATGCCCCTGTCCATGTCATTCACTTTTGCCCCCTCTGAGTCAAGGGAATGTTGGGCAAGACTAGTCTGTTTTACTAAATAAAGACTGTACATTAGTTCCCTTAGTTTGATTGTGTGTGTGTGTGTGCGTGCGTGTGTGTGTGTGTGTGTGTGTATTGTTTATCCCCTGGGCTCCTCAGGTACTGGAAAGCTGGGCTTCTCATTTGTGCGGATCACGGCGCTGATGGTGTCCTGTAACCGCCTGTGGGTCGGTACAGGGAACGGAGTCATTATCTCCATCCCCCTGACTGAGAGTAAGTCTCCACAGAATAGAGAATACCCTAATAGCTTTGCTATTTTTAAAGCAGTTCTATATTGTATACAGTTTCGCTTATACACTGACACATTGGCATTTGAAGGGTAGAATTTGATACCTTAAAATTGAGTTCATTAAAAGTTTCACATTGTGTGTGTCTGTGTGTGTGTGTGTGTGAGTGTGTGTGTATCTGTGTGTGTGTGTGTGTGTGTGTGTGTGTACATAGTGTGCAGTGAAATGTGTGTAGCACATTCACACTCAAACATGTTGGGTTAAGGAATGCCTGTAATTTCCCTAATGAGTGTAACATAAAGGCACCTTTGTCTAACATTCCTCTTTTTCTCTCCCTGCTCAAAGCGGCCAACAAGCGCAGCTCGGGGAAGCAGCCCGGCGGCGCCATCCGTGTCTATAGTGACGAGAACAGTGACAAAGTGACGGCTGGGACCTTCGTCCCCTTCTGCTCCATGGCTCATGCCCAGCTCTGTTTCCACGGCCACCGGGATGCCGTGAAGTTCTTCTGTGCGGTCCCAGGTAACCAGCGAGCCCTGCCGCTCCGTCCTAATCACCCAAGGGCTGCATGCCTCTGGGAGCTGAGTTGGGGGGTGCGGGGCGTGTATGTGATGAGACACTGCACAGTCACAACACACTTAGCACAGTACTAGTTAGGCTTTAAGGAACTTTCAGCAACTTTTTGGTGAAATGTGTTTTAATTGAGTGTATAGTGTTACATGAATCCCACAAGCTAAAGAGAGGATGACTCAGTGGATGGGGATATTTCCCCAGTTTGTTCAGACAGCCCTGCCACTGGGACAGACCTCTTTTTCCATTTCATCTTTGTCCAGTACTCCAAAAGATGGAACAGATATAAAGCAAAGCATTTCTAACAGGGCAGATATGTTTGAGCTGCGCTAGTCAAAATACTAAAAAACACTTAGAAAATAGGAATTAAATTACAGTTGTATTTTTCTTTATTTCAGTATGTTTTTCCCTACACACTGACTACTGTCAGTTTGTCTTGTTGGATACAACTGCTGATTGCTGTCTTTCTGTGCATCTGTCACAGGTCAGGTGATCCCCTCTGCCGCGTCAGGTGGGGAAGGGAGCGGAAATAAACCCCTGTCAGAGTCGGCCAGTCAAGAGCTTGGCAAGTCCGTCCTTATCATGAGCGGAGGAGAGGGCTACATCGACTTCCGAATGGGTGAGCAGTGGTGTAGCTTCTCTCTTTCTCTCTCTCTCTCTCTCATCACTTATTATGCATTCATTATTCTTCCCCTGTCTGTCTCCCTCCGTCCTTCTCTCTCTTTAGGTGATGAAGGTGGTGAGTCTGAGGATGTTGAAACCACATTGAAGCTGCAGCCTTTCTTGGCCAAGGCCGAGCGCAGTCACCTTATCGTCTGGCAGGTCTTGGCTGGGGATGACTAAATGACACCCCCCACCCAGCACCAGCTAATTCCTCTCCCGCACACACACACTGTACTGTACTTGAACTCTCCACACCACAGTGATGTGTGTGTGTGTGTGTATGTGTGTGTGTGTGTGTGTTTTGCGTGCATCTCACAAGGACAGTCCACACTCATATCAACTTGCATGTTTAATTGTTCACTTCTCTCACTCAGGCTCTTTTAGCCTCTCATTTTAGAATTATTGATTTTAATTCATTTTAATTCAATTATTTACTTTTTTCCCTCACCAATGCTTTTGGTGTTACAATATTTTGAATTCCACCACGTTTGCCATTGCTGTAGCACTCTCATACCCATACGGTAGCAGTCTCTTCCATGTTGTGTGCTGGAGAACTGTCTGTGTGTTTGCAAATGACGATCACCCATGTGGTCACCCAAACAAGACTTCCCGACCCCCCTGAGGGTCATGATTGGGTCACCGTATCACCCTGCACTTTTCTCTATGGTCCTTTTGCATGACTTGGAACAGTTGAAGAAAAAAGGATCAGTGGTTTCCATTCACCAAACTTTGACAAAGTTTCAATTTTTTTCTCATTGACTAACTTCTGAGTCAGATGACTTGCTCTTCAACAAGCACAGTTTAATACTGGCTGTTTTTGTGCAAATCTTATGTAGTCTTGAAGCCATCACAGTTGCTGTTAGTTTGATCCTTACTGCTCTGTTTACCCATATGTGGAGACTGGTAGATTCGTTTGATTTCTTTGTTTTGTAGTTCCGTTATTGTTGGACATTAGCATGTATGAAATAGTATGTGCAAGCACTTTTCTCAAGGAACACCTCCAAAACAGATGGAATGGACATGAGGTGAAGGGACTCGACAGGAGCCTTCATCACCCACCTCCTCCAGACAGGCCTCCATGTTGACTTAGGTCTTCCTTCTTCCTGTGCTAGCTCTTGTTAACAGACACTTTAAAAGAAAGGGGTAGTAAGTGCTGCCTTTGTTTTCTGATGTTTTTGTTTGTTTAGTTTTGTTATGTTTTCCAGCACAGCTATGCTAAATGTTTTGTGGATGATTCAGAGCAATTTGAATTTGTGTGGCAGAGTATTTATATTTCTACTGAAAAGTGTTACCAAAGGATAAAAAAAAAGATGTAATAGAAAACAAAGCTTTGCTAGTAATCAACATGACGCTGCCTTTTTTGAAGTGGTCGATATGGCCTAGAATCATGTGTTTGACTCTGGAGGGGTTGTATATGAACTTATATGCAGGTGTTTGTGCCGTAACTCAATCAGGAATGTCTACTCATGAGACATACAAAACGAATGAGTGAAGAGTGTTGGGTTGTATTGTAGTTGTGTGTTGTATAGTTTTGTTTTGTTTTGGTTTTGTTTTGTTTTTGTGTTGTTTTGGTCGCGTAAGCAATGAAAAAAAAAATACTACAGAACTTTTATGCCTATTTTTATGATACCTTTTGTACATGTCCCGTTTCATACTGCGTGCGTACGTGTGTCAGCCGCTGGACGCGACGTGGGCACTGGTGGATCATGCCCTCAGAGTTTGGACCCCAACCCTCTCAAGAGGAGCTCTGTGTCTCAGTGGGTTTGCAATGGTTTTGTCTTCTTCTCTAGGAGAGGAATGGAAAACTTCAGTATGGAGAAAGATTTAGCCATTTCAGTATTTATTTCTATGAATGAGCCTTTGCAGTTCAGAATGTAACTTTGTACATTGAAAGAAAATGAGTTATATGAAATTATATGAATATATAAATACTATAAATATGTATATGAAATGTAGATGGCTTGATTTTACTGTTTTTTGTTTGTTTATTTGTTTATTTCCTGGACAAAGATTGTTACAGTTCAAACGACATTTGAACAAGAGTTCTCTCAAGCATCCCACTCTTAACGAATGTCTTTGGATATATATATTTACTTAGCTATGCACTATTTTATAAAAAGGTGTGTTTGGGAATTAGTGTGTGCGCGTGTGTGTGTGTGTGTGTGTGTACTTAATAGATGACATGCATACACTTGCCACCACTGGGTGAGTAGATTGGGGGATTGCCATCATACAGCTGAACAAGTGAAAGAGGTGAAAGTGGATGTATCAGGATGTAGGTCAATACTGTAGCCTCTCACATCCCACACACCTGCAAACACAGTGGTGTTGCCATGACAACGGTTGTCCTGGATGTACCTGTGTATGTTTACCCCCACAGTGTCCTAGCCTTACATTTTTTAACCATCTATTAAACTCGTGTTTTTGGGGAGTTGTCAGCATCCTTGTTTTATACTTGTTCCAGTAGCCCAGTAACCAGCTGGATCACTAGAAAAATAGTGAGTTGCAGAACAATAGTTTACTTAAAAGATATGCATATGAAATAATATTATATATAAATATTAGATTGGATCTAGCTCTCAGTAGACTAAGTGGAACCACAAAGACCACAATGTTCAAAGAAAACTTCATTTCGATTTTTCTCAGGCTCTTGTTTTCATTTAGTAATTTTGAAATCTGATAAAGAATAATTCAAAAGTTTCATTTAATCAGTATTCATAATATTATCTTAACTTTTTTGTACTTGTCTACCTCTTCAGGGAAAGAAAGTAGACTGTTATGGTTTCTATTATCTAATACTGTTTTGATGATGAAAGATACAAACCTTATAGACATCTCTGAATGGACTTTGGACTGCAAAGTCTGCGATTGTTATTTCAATTAGAAGACTGTTGTTCAGAGGATCCTCCAGTATTAATTATCACACTCCCTCCACGTCAGTCCTGGTCTTCTGCATTTCAGTAGAGCTTGTAGTCTTAGAGCTGTCCACTTTATATTTAAGTTTACTGATACTAGGAGCAGGTCAGAACTCAACAAGAACAGTGCTGTCTTGCAACTGCTGCACAAAAGTACCAGCTATTACTCTTATGTGTAAATGGTATTCCCCTTAGGAAATGGGCCTCTAAAAAGCCTAGTCTAGAGTTCTGCTGTTTGTGTGTTAAATGTAATTATTGATTATTGATGTTATTGATTTTTGAAACGCAGTGCATTGCATATAATTACTGGATTTTGAAATTGTCACTCAACACTTAATTTAGTGTTTCATGTGACGTAATATTGGTCCACAAGTAAGTCACCCTGTCCTTTGTTAAGTACAGAATGTTCTGTTCTGCATCATGGTGAATGATTTCACCAGGTCCTCACCAGGAGGCAGTATTGTGCCACACTGCATACACACACATACACACGCACACACACACTTGTCTTGGATGACATTCATAGAAGGACACGGGAAAGTCCTCCCCCTTCTCTGATTGGGTGATGGTTGTCTACAGAGAGATTCCACCCCAGTGTGCCAGTCAGATCAAGTTTTCCACTTCCCAGCCATGAAAACAACCATGCATCTCACAGCCTGATGGGCACCTGCTCGCAGACAGCAACAATCTCAAAATAAGACATCTCAAAATCAGTATGCTCAAACTCTCGACTGATCCAGTGCCTGGCTTCCCCATATATTTTTCTGTGAGAGAGTGCGATCTTGGTCTTGAAGGGGGAACAAGAGTTGAAGGCTGACATGAGTCTCTTTGGAGTCCCTTTGTATTTCTTAGGATTCCTTTTTTCTCTTGGCAGTTCAACTCTAATGGTGACTAAGTGTAGTTAAACCAATTATTATGCTTTCAAGTCAACCTCTTAAGTTGGCTATTGGCAGCAATAACAGCACATTATGAATACCTCCTTAGATTGGTGATTTATATGAATATGGAGATCCTAAGGTTTTAGTTTTTTACCTCTTCAATAGCAACAGAGCTCTCAGACCTACTGTGCATTGTGCAGACTCCCTAATTGGCTTTTCATGTGTATAAATCTTCGAAAACAGTCTACTTTTGGAGCACTTATGTCAGTCTATTTGGAGCAGTTTCACTGGGATATAAAATGAGGTATCACACGCACAGAATCCATCTGTTCTGCAACAGCTTGGAGAAAAGATAAGAACTCGCAAATGGAAAGTGACAGCTGGTTGCTGGAGTTCCATAAATCAGCCAAATGGGTTCAAAAAATAGATTTTCAAAAACACACAAGATACACCATGTACCTCTCTCTCTCTCTCTGGACAATAATTAACTGGGGAAACCGCTTGTCGCTTCGCCCTCTAGAGGACACAATTAATCATTCTCCTCACAGTAAGAAAAGCAAAGGAAATAGTCCGGTAATTTGAAACAACAACAACTTTAATCTCCACTAAAGGTCACTAGATAATATTATAGCTGGATTGGAATGATACAATCATTTATTGCACCGGTGCTGGGGTTTGGACGGAGTGCTACAGGTGACGGTGACTTAAATAGACCACAGACCACTACTGACTGTACACAGCTCAAGCTAGTGTTTGGTGTTGTAGGAAGGCTGTGTGTGCAGAAATGGATCCACGTATCCCGATGTCGGATCTCGCTGAATCAAGGTCAACTGTGTGACTACAGCTTGTGGCCTACGTGGGTCATGTGACATGTTACAGCATCCCCTGTGCACATCCAGCCTATGTCATACTCACATACACACACACATACACTCTCGCACAGACATTTCACACTGCTGTCTGCCCAGATGCCCAGCTGTTATGTAATATAGCTAGCTCAGCTCTGCAGGGGACAGAGTTCCTCTCTGTGTGTGTGTGTGTGTGTGTGTGTGTGTGTGTGTGTGTGTGTGTGTGTGTGTGTGTGTGTGTGTGTGTGTGTGTTTGTGTGTGCAGAGGTGGCAGCAGTGCCCAGGACGCTCAGGACCATAGGGGCCAGCAGGGGACCTCTGTCTTGTTGGAGGTATTCTGATGTTGGGTGGAGGATGTGGGTGTGTGGGGGACTCTTTAAGTGATGGAGAAGGAATCATTTTAGCGTGAAATCAATCTTTCTCTTTCTTTTGCTCACTCGTTCTCAAGTTTTGCAAGTTTTGTCTCGTTACGTTTTCAAAGAGGGAGCAATCTGATCTTTGATGCTCTCCCCACATAAATAATTTGCTGAATACATTCACTTTTGAGGGAGCCAGAGCCAGTTTTCACTTTTCTCCACATTTTAGCTGAGCTCCATGGGCAAAATGTAGCATGCTGCGTTAAAATTGGCCTACAATAGGCATAAAACTCAGCTTGCAGTTATTTCACCACACACTGAACAATACAGTTTGCTACCTGAAGTTTTCTGAGGCCTTATTCATCACTACTGCCTGCCCTGGACTCCTAACTTGTGCTGACTATACAAGATACTAGCTATCAGCTAGTTCATGTCAGAAAACTGCAACTGTCTAACATTCCTAAATGACTGCAGTTCTCGATTGTCATTTTAAAATGGGCTTCCGTGCTGTTCAGGTAGGACTACAGCACATACTTTAGCAGTAGGGTTTAGTATCCTTTCATCCTTTGAACTTGTGTCTAAAACCTACTGCTGAAAGGATGCTAAAACCCATCACATTCTTCTTTAATGCATCTCCCACTATTGCTGGCTTGTGTTTCTTCTTTAATCAGCTCTCACTATCAAAGATTGTCATATTTTGGTGGTGGTAGCGTAGCGGTTAAGGACCCTGGCTAGCATACTAGTAGCCTCAAAATTGTGGGTTTGTATCCTGGTTGCCACATTTGTGCCCCTGAGCAAGGCACTTAATACTTTGCTCAAGGAGATGTATTTTGTTATTGTCTGCATTGAACTGGAACTATGGGATTGGACTGTGGCAAACCAGCATGCGGTATATCATCCATATCAGAATATTCTGGATGTGAGATGTATGAAATATCTGATGTAGGAGTCTGAAACAAACAGCAAACAAACATGAACACAAAGAGGCTGGAAGCCCAGTAATTTCAGAGAGAGCAATAAAAGCCTTAAATAACCCCTGGAAGTGCCTCACAAAAGTAACTGCTCTCTCTCTCTCCCTCTCTGTCTTGCACACGCACACATATACAAAATGTTTTCAACTGTCACTTTCATTCCCTTTCCTTTAAAAACACAAATCCATTTTCATATCCTATCAGACTCACAGCCCTCCTCGGCTGTGCATTCTGCCTGCGTCAGGAGGGCGACAAAAATCCTATCAAATTAAAAGTCTGACTGATGTGCCGTGCCCTGTACATACATCCACAGCTTGCTGACCTTGCTATCTTCAAATCTTCATCTTTGACAAGAACATGACTGATTTGGAATAGCAAGTCGCCCGCCCTCTCCCCAAAACAACCCCCGTCTCCATTTCACAAGCAATCATGGGACATGGATATGACACGATGGCAACATGGCTTAAGTGAGTCTCTCGGATGCTCCATCCCTGGCGTGTCATGCTGGAAGCAGTTGTCAGACAGCATCAAGCTCACAGCCCATTTCTCTTTCAATCTCATCCTCTGTTTTCTCTTCCACTCCTCTGCCCTTTTAATTGTTGCCATCAGGTTCTCAGGAGCTTTGTTTGTCTGGTGCTCTTTGTGTATGTGTGTGTGTGTGTGTGTGTGTGTTGGGGGGGGTCAGCTGAGGTAAGAGATAAATAGGACACATTCATGGAGAGCTAGCAGGCAAGTACTGGAAAAATCTTATCATTATTTAAAAAAAATGGCATCATTTGTCCTATGATGTGAGTATGATATGCTGGATGTACTGAAGCTGCCATGTTGGAATCGTGCCAGTGACATCACTCCTCACTGGCGCTGCAGGCGGATGGTATCTGTGTCTATGAGCAGGGGTGTGTATCGGGGGGTGGGGGGGTGCTCTGGTTCGCATGACCTTTCAGTTCATCCCCCTGTGCCTGTCTGTCATTTGACTGCCCAATGAGGAGAAGGGTTGGGTTGTCAGGGGGTAGGGGTAGGACTCTCGTTCTCTTCCCACTGGAAGTGATTTGATTGAAGTGAAGTGGTTTGTCACATGGAGAGAAGTGGGGGTGGGGGGATGGTGGGGGGGTGCAGGGTGAGAGGGTCACACTCTCTGTCGGGGCTGTTCACCTCATCAAGCAGAAATGTCTGCAGGGTCAAACAACAGGGGCCGCTGCGCTGCCTCTCTCGACCTGCCCTTACTCTATGTCACGTCTCTTTTTCCATCAGCCCCTTTGCTTCCCCCCCCCCAGCCACATCTGCACCCTCAGCCAGCCACCCCAGGATTCATCCCACTATGAAAGGAACAAAATGTCCCCCTGTCATCTCCTCTTCCTCTTCCTCTTCATCCTCCTCCTCTTGCCTTTCACACAAAATAACAGCTGTGTGATACGAGAGGACATGAGATCACTGCCGGCATGCTCCCAGCTCCTGATAACGACAACCTGGCTAGGCCTCGCCACAGCTGACTGGAAAAGCTAACTCACTCTACATTCCACACTCAGGCATGTGTATGTGTATATGTACAATGTATATCCATTGTATATGGCTCTGAGCTGCAGTTTAGCATGAGAGGCCTTCCATTACCAACACACACAGGGAGTGTTGTCTCAATCCTCTTCTCTGTTCGGTTTGTGAGTTTGATGGGGGGCTGTGGCATGAGGTCTACTGAGGAGAGGAGAGAGATATTTTGGGGATGGTGGAGGAGGAGCACGGAGGAGAGGGGTGCCTGCTCCCTGTCACCCCCGATCAGGAGAGCCTCTCCCCCCAGAGAAGGCTCCTTGCATGCCCCTGTCCCTCCCCCAATGTCCCCAAAGAGCCGCAGAGGGCTGTGGAAGTCACAGGGGCCAGGAAGGAGGAGAGAGAGAAACCTCAGTCTCACTCTCAGCCGTCGGCAGCCGATTGTGTAATCGGGTTCTGAAGAAGTCACTGCATTTCTGGTCAAAGCGCTCTGACTCATTCATGGCTGCAGTAGCCACAGCAACTGGGCAAAAGTAAATGGACTGGGTGGTGAGATACAAACGGTAGCAACAGCGCCTCATAGTGGACACCATTGTCATTCTGAAGCCTGAGGCCAGATTCTATTCAGAGTCTGTTTGGATCTTGATTTGCATCTTACACAGACTACTCGATTCTGGACGTGCATTCCTCTAATTGAGGGATTAAGGCTGAATGAACAACTACATGTATATAGCAGCTTAGCTAAACGCAAGAGTCAAGTCATCTTTATTGTCAATTTCTCACATACACTAGACATCCAGTAGAATGGAAAGCACGTTTCTCGCTATCCCAGAGTGAGAGGAAGAGGTAGCATCACTGTCTTTTGCTGTGTGGGCCCCCTCACTGAAGATTAAGTAGGCTTCACAGAGCTAATGACAAATCTCCTATTCTACTATCTTTCAGTCACATCCTCCAGAAGATAAAAAAACTGCATTTTTTCTGTGAATGGCTAATGCTAACGCGCCTCTGCTAGCTGCATGTATAATACATGCCATACATTACTGTAAAAGGGGCCCTATCTGCTATTCTGAGTAGGCGAGCGCACGCTGCTGACGTCAGAGGAGAGCCGCTGTTCAGCAGTGCAGCCGGAGCGTCTCTGATGTCACCCCGCCTCGTCTTGTCGCCTCCCTCACAAGCAGCTGTGCGGCACTGTGCTGGAGCTCTGAATAGGAAAAAAGCTCTCAGCTTTCCACACCATTTACAGTTAGTGTGTGTGTGTGTGTGTGTGTGTGTGACAGAGAGAAAGAAAGAAGAGGGAGAGCTTTGAAGAGTGCCTGTAGGTGTGTGTGTGTGTGTGGGGGGGGGGGGTAGATGCTTGAACATTAAACACAGGCAGAAGACAGTGTGAGCTGAGCCAAAGGCAATGATTTGACTGAGCTTGTGCTTGACTGATGCCGATGACTGATCCTGATCGCTGTTGTGCCATTGCATTTGGCTGTATGCCCGTGTGTATGGAGGACAGAAGGAGAGAGAGAGACAGATCAAAGTAAGGATGAGGAGTGGAATGACCGTTCAAGAGCAACAGATACCCTCTCCACCAAGAAATTCTTGAAGACCCTGCTCTTCCAAGAATATTGCCTGGCTAAATATTTCTGAATACCAGGAATGCACTTACAATGCACCTCCCACTCTCTCTCTACACTACACTTTTATTACACTGCTACACTTTCATCTCAAAATACTGCAAATTTCATGTTAGCAATGTGCACACGTTGTTTTTAATTGTGCTGCAGCTTGAATGTTTATCCTCTGCTAAATGCATACATGTGAATAAGGAGATCCTGTGTTGGGCAGTTGGTGTCTGTGTTGTGCATGTGTGTGTTTGTGTGTGAGAGAGAGAGAGGGAGAGAGAGTAAGGTGAAGGGAGGTGAGAGATGAGAAGAGCTGGTCAGACGTGCTCATGCCAGCGGGTCAGGACATAACCTGCAGGGATCAGTGAGGTGGTGCTGGGTGTGGAGAGGAGTGGTGTGGTGGTGTAAACACAGGGCCTGTCAGCACCCTAGTCAAGCAAAGTCAGGGCCGGGCTGCTCAATTACCACCTTACTGATGGGCTTTATTACCCACTCACACCTCTGTACTTTGAGTTTCTAACACAGAGGCTGGCAGGCACACACACATTCAAAGAGAGAGAGAGAGAGAGAGAGAGAGAGAGAGGCGGTCACACGCACACACACACACGCACACAAATACACACAGACACATACAGAGAGTGCAAGAGAGGCAGGCAGGCACACACAAACACCTCAGCATTTGCCCAGGGTGACCAGATGGAGGGGGAACAGTGGGTCACCACAGGCCTCCAGAATGAGTCTCTAAACATACATACATTCACAAAAAAAAACACAAATTTAAACATCAATTCATAACCACATAGATATCAGTGCAGAGACCTAAATTAATTGTCTCTATGTGCATGAAACAGACATATTAGTGAAAACAAAAATGCAGTGACCTCCAAGGGACACTGGTATTTCAGATCAGTACCCTTGTGTACCCAGTCCCCAGGTGGCTGAGTGGGTGTTGTGAGGTATTAACCTCTCTGTGAAAAAAAACACTTAAGACTCACACACTGCAGGTGTGCACTATCCATTAATCCAACAAATCCATCTCTTTCTTGTCCTGGAGTCATTCCATTTGCTGTGACTGTTCAGCTGGATTCAGGCATTGCTTCCGAGCATTTACGGGCATTCTGCTCAGACTGTTAAACACCTGTCCGAAAGAAAATCATCGATCATTCACATCACACACATCATCACCTGTGTTTTCTTTTCTTTTTTTCAGAAAAAAGAAGTAAAGAAGTGTTTCCTGTTTTATGTTATCTCTTCTGAAAGACATTTGTGACTGAAGAGCATGGAAATGTTGACACTTCTGATGACACGACAGATAAAAATCCTTCCCGGAACCAGCCTTTAAGTTGTGCCAAATTGTCTGATCCACATGACAGCCTCGCAGTTTCACTCGTGCTTGTTCCAACTCACTGCCAAAGCGCTGTGATTTTTTCCTTGGATCTTGAAAATGAGTTACAAACTGACAAGTAGTCATTAATGAAAATGGCCATTTGCCCCCCAGCTGTGAGGCAGGCTAAGGTTAGCAGCATCAATTAGTCTTCAACTTCTCTTTTTTGACATGCGGATCTGTTTGACTGAATGTTGGGAAATGTTAGGAAAATAACAGTATTTATGAGGCAAGGGCCATGTCTTTTCTCGTGCACTGGATAAAATAAGGCTGCACCAGGCCACACCAGGCCATAACCCTGACCACGTCTTAAAAAAACTGCCCAGTGTGCACTGGGATTTGCCCAGTCACAGCTCTTGCAAAGTAAACATGAACATTGGGAAATGCATTAACGTCACAATCCTCTGCTTTTTAGACAACAGTATGTGTGTGTGTACTGAGTTAGAACAAACCTAAGCAGCTTAACTCTGTGCGGTTAATGTACAATTACTCCAGAAGTTGAAAGAAAGATTTGTCAATGAAAAGAACAGGGTTTTGTAATGATTACTTCGTTCATTCATGACCATGGACATGTTTCCTTCCATGGAAAGAAAACATTTGAAGTTTTAGAAATCTCATTAAAAATACTTAGAGTAGCTTTAATGCTATAGTATATAATGTATTTCAAAGCAGCACTACACTGCTGTTTATCTCTCAGCAGTACACACAGACATGCACCATAAGCAGAAAGTGATACATACCTTGTATTAAGAAAATGGCCTAGAGGAAATACATATGAAGAAATTGCTATGGACAAAAGCGTTTGCTATAACATGCAATACACCTACAATATAGTTTTCCAGAATGTACTGTATCATATCTAGATCCAGATGACAGTAAAATGAAGATGTGATGATATATGCAGATACACACTAATGTCACAACAACATTACACACCAACTGATCATGTAAGCCATCACGTCAATGTGCACCTGAAATGGCTGCTCAACCCCCGATGGCAGCAGGCAGCATGACCACCTCTCTGCATGCCATCAAGTGACCGTCATGGCCGTAAGATGAATTATCCGTGCTTACATCTTATCCGGGCACTCTGACGTTGGATGGAACAGTGTGTTTTCGCAAGAGTCGCTGGGGTGTGCGGGCAATTTAATCTGCCCCAGCTCAGGTTCCCCTTGGCCCAGATCTGTCAGCCTGAGAAAAAAGTATTTCCCTTGTCTGTGGAGGTCACACGTGTCACATTCTTGGGTGGCAAAATAGCTGGCGTGAAAAAAAAAATCAGCAATGCTTACAGTGAGAAACCACTCTCACACACAACTGTGCCTATCAAAACAAATTGCTGTCAGTAAAGCACATGATCAGCTTGAGGGCATGAACATGTGCTTATATGGTAATGATATCAGATTTTGTGCTTTAAAAAACATCACGCTTGTAGTAATGAATCTCAAGGGTTTTGAGTACTGACCGAGGCTTTGCTGCTACAGTGTTGCCCACAGAGTTAATACTGGATTACTAACTTGTCAACTGACATTTACCGTGCAACAGTACATAACTGCATGGTACTGTTTGAAACATTCCATTGAAATGCTACTCTCATCCCTCTTATACATTCTGTGGCTATTGATTAAATTCACTGGGAGGGTTTTGGCTAGGTAGATGGTGAAAGCTAGTGCATGCAAACCACATGGCGAGCTGGGATGCTATGTCTGGATTCAGAAGGCAGATTTATAGCGTGCCAAAGCACTCACTGCTGTGTCTACAGTGTTTACATTTTAGGTCCTGATAATGATGTTATAGGGGTCCCCAATTGTCATACTTAATATTCAGATTCAGTGAAATCTCTGCATCCTTCTCCACCCCTGTGTTCCTCAGGCAACAAAACTTGGGTACAAATTGGGAGCAGCAATTCGTTGTCTCTTTGTTGTTAGGAACATGCTGTAATTACCTTTTGAGAGGAGATGGCAGATGTTGTGTGAATCTGTTACTGCAGCAGGTTGCTGTTTACGACCCGTCACATCGCCACTGTTTTTTTTCCCTCCAGCTATTGTTCTGTGTTCTGTGTTTGACCCTGGGTTGACCTCTTGTCTATCCTCTAGGCTTTCTGTTCATTAGTGTGGTAATAATGAGTTTTTTCGGGGTGAGGCAGAGATAGCCTTCCCCAACTACCTTTAGTAGCGAGTCCTTTTTTTAATGGGTTTGTGTAAAGCTGGGTTTATAGCCAGCTGTCTACCTGAGTCTATCTGTTTATCTTTCTTTTCTTCTTTAAAAAAGTATTTAAACACCTTCAGCATAATTTTCCCCAGTAGGCCATCATTTGTGTCTGCCTGTCAGACAGCAGTGCTCATTCTTAACCTCATCAGCTACTCCCTATGAACCACAACAAATCATGAGGGATTGGTGCTTCCTGTATCCCACTGACCTTTGTGGTGGCAAAAGCCTCTCTGCAGACCTGACACCTCCCTTGATGACACGTGCCACCACACAGGCGGAGCAACACAGAGGGCTGCTGCCAGCCAGCTAGTTTAACTTTTATGAGGGAGAGAGAGGAAGAGAGACTGAGGAGAAACTTTGACTCAGATTATCAGCAGAGCTTCTCTGTGAGGCCTGGTATTGTACACCCTGGCACTTATGAACTAAACTAATAAGCTCAGTCTATAAAACGTAATGAAAAGAGAGAAAGAGATGAAGAGATGTGTCTTCGCAACTGACAGGTGTTAACATTTATTGTACAGTGAACAGTACATAACTGTATGGTACTGTTTGAGACAAGCAGTTGAAACGCTACTCTCATCACTTTGAGCTAACACATTCTCTAGCTATTGATTCAGTTAACTGGGAGTGTTTTAGCTAGGTAGATGGTGAAAGCTCATGCATGCAAGGCACCTTACAAGCTGGGATGCTATGTCTGGATTCAGGTGAGGCAGATTTGTTGTGTCAAAGCACTCACTGCCGTGTCTACACTTTGGAGCCACTGGCTTTTACGCTAATTATAGCCTTAGCCCTGCTGGGGAATACTGACCCAGGAGCACAGTGAAGGGGGATTGGGGTCAGGCGTTCTCACTGTCCATAGCTGGGAACATCTTACAAGGTTATGTGATTAGTGTCGGGGCTAAGACTGGCCTACAGCTCCCAAGTGAATAAACCTCAAGCAAAAAGCTACAATCAGGGAAATGTGCCTGGCCAAAAATAGCATCATTCCTGCTACTTATTTTAATCCACTGTGTGCGTACCACGTTCTTAACATAGCTGTGGACCAGTCTGTCCACTACTTCCTTCACATTGAGAAATGTGTGACATAATGATATTATTGGATTTACCGTTATGTTGTGCCTAACAGCAAAGATGCCATATTGTGACACCCTTAACCAAATTAAAGAGCATTGTGACTGATTAACTATGTATGAGTCTGACAAGGTAATTAAGCCTATCAGTAGTAATTTGGTCTTTTTACATAAAATTTATAACTGGTTTCCAGGATTCCTGGTTTCCAGGTTTTTTTTTTTTTTTTTTTGGGGGGGGGGGGGGGTATGGTTGTGAGCCTTGTCAAGGACTTGTAAGGCCTCTTTGCTCTTTATGAAAGTGTCTTATTTAATTATATATTCATAAATATATTAGTTCACTAATCATTTACAGCAAGCAGTGAACAGTTGCCGTGGTAGGCTAGTTCATTCTGTTTTAAACTTGGCTCACATGTAAAGGCACTATTCACTCAGTGGTAGGTCCATGCATAGTGTGTGTGTGTGTGTGTGTGTGCACCTGTGTGTGTGTTTGTGTGCGTGCGTGTGTGTGTGTGTGTTGAGAACCTCCTGAACAGAAGACACAGACATAGACTGCTTTCTCCAGGAGGTCCGGCTCGCGGCGATGTCGAAGGCCATCCGTCACATTAGCCTCCAGAAACACGGCCGTTTCGGGCCGGCTCCATTGATGTCCAATGCCTACCATCTGCTCCCAGCATGCCTTCCTTCCAAGCACCACCACCCTTAGCACTGCACTACACCCCCCACCTTCCCTCCATCTCTGCGGGGCTCTGGGGCGGCGGGCGCACAAGCAAGACGTAAATGTGTTTTCATTGATCTGGCGCATCGACGAGAGGCCGTCCTCTTGAGAGCTGTCCAAAGACTGGGACATGTGATACAGGGTAGCTCAGACCTCTTGTGGTGCACTGGCAATCCAGAAGTTTCTCTGTCTCTTTAGTTTGCAAGTATTCTTAGTGATTTCTATAAAGTCAGATGTGAATTGATCTCATAACAGCAATTTCTATGTTAAGTTAGACAGAGTAAATGTAATCTAAAAAGTCAATAGCATTGCCTTTTCTGTTTGACAAAAAGGTATTTCTCATTTATTGCAATCCAACAAGCAGAGACAATAGACAGCACATGTGGATAAATGGCCTAGGTCGTGATGAAGCTGATGGAGTTGTGTTCATATTTTAAAATGGCAGGATGAATCAGAGTTGTTCAATGACAAAAACTTGCACAGTACCCTACACTGTACTTTCATATTTAGATCCACTGAAGTCGATGAACGTTGAAAGAAACAGTAGCAGTGTGCTTCTATAATGATCTGGAATGTTTCCGTTGTTAGTCTGCATGTAGCACTTGCGTCAGACAGGCCCTATCAGGAGCTGTTTAAAACATGAGGCTCCTGGGGGCTGGTGGTTCATTTTCCGGCTGAGATATGTTGTAATGGTAGAAATTATCTAAAAGGAAGATGTAGCTGTGAATCATTTGCCCACGCCATGTTCCTGTCGGGGGTTAATATGAATGTGTTGACGTGGGCTGACCATGGGGGGGTTAGTGTGAGTGTGTGTGAGTGTGTGTGTGTGGGGGGGGGGGTTGGGAGAGATGCTGTGAGGTGAAGCAGAGTGTGCTGACCTCTTGTTTATAATGCACAGCTGGTCATCCCCACACACCTCCCCTCCAGTCATCTCCTATTCCCCTACCCCCCCTCGTTGGCAGGATTGCTTTCTAAAGGGGCCACCTTTGACCTTCAGGATCCCCCCGCCTGACAGTGCCCGCGGTGCCAATTTGGGATGCCACAGGAAACCCTGCCCCACATTCCCTGCACCCCCCTGCACCCCAATACTCCCCCCCCCACCCCCTTCTCCCCTTCCCTCACTTCCCCCTCTTCTCCAACCACTTTCCACCACAGCTCTGCCTGCTCTCAGTCCATACGTGACCAGGCCGGAAGGCGGCGGTGGGTGGTGGGGGGATGGGGAGGAATGACGACACCTAATCCGACAGGCAGGCAGCTCTGTTCTTGTGTAAGAGGCTTGGAGCGTCAGGGAGGTAGGGCGAGGTGAGGAGTAGATCAGGCAAGCCGGGCAGGCGGTGTTGGCAGTGGTGGTGGAGGCTTTGGGTTTAGGGAAGGGCTGGGACGAGGAATAGTGGAGCGGGAGGCCGTCTCTTTTTAAGTGGTGGCTGTAACTCACTGAGATGGGGCGTGTGGCTCCTGCTGCTGCTCGGTTGCCGAATCAGCACTTCTCTAGAAGGGCGTCAGCATTTGAGGGAGGTGATGGGCGAAAGAAGGCAATTGGTCTGTTTTTGGCTAGGTCAGGGAGCATGTTTTTGTTTGTGTGTGTGTGTGTGTGTGTGTGTGTGTGTGTGTGTGTGTGTGTTTGAGAAGAATGAGAGAGCAAGAAAGAAATAGAGAGAGAGTGAGAGGGTGCACTGCAGCTGAGGAAGCTGGCTACAGGAAGTATGAGTGGAAGCCTAGGGGAAGTGGCAATAACTGACAGACTAACAGATAGAGAGATTGATAGACAGTCTGACAGTTACCTTTGCCTCACCAGCTCTGACAGAAACACAGTGAAACGACTCGTTTGAGCGCCTCAGGAGTGACAGTGCATGCAGCATATTTCCATAAGATATTCTTTGTCACAGACTGTCCTGAATACATGTGTGTTTCACCTTAGCTGCAGTGGTATTAGATTTGGCATACTGTCACTAAACCCTTCTGTTGGAATCAAAAAGAACACAATAGAAATAGTAAACACTCAGCTATTTGGGGAACTCGTGTTGATTTCCCCTCTGAACACCGTGAGGCTCTGTGTGACAATCCAGATGACCTTTTGTGTTGCTCCTATGCCGAATTGCAATCGTGCCCACCTGCTGTCCCTCAAATGCTCGAGGTATGTATCTACTCCTTACATAAGCCGGGGAATAAATATTTCAGGCTCCGTGGAGCCTCTGCCACTTTGCTGTGGGGCTCTGTGTTTGGCTATAAGAAACCCCCACTTACTGGGTGAACAGCCATTGCCTGAGTAAACACATTATCAGTGTGTGCTCAAGTGGGTGGAAAAAAAAACGGGATCTGATAAGGACTTTACTGGACAGATTAAAATAGACCATGCAGTGGCACAACACCTTTTTTTTATGAAAAAGGGACCAAAAGCATTTTTTTTCCCTCCCCATGTTCCAGTGAATACCAACTGTAGGGGAGAGGCCATTATGCAACCTATGTCATACTAGCATGTAGCTTTTAGCCTCTGGCACACTAACTCACCAAGGTCTTAATGGGTGAACTTAGGAGTGGTTGTGAGGTTAGCGCTCATGTCAATGACAGGCTTTAGCGCATTAAAAAGATCAGCTAGCTGTAGTCAGGGAAAACAGAGAAGCCTGAGTGTGACACTAGCAACTAAGGTCCAGCAGGTGTCTCACATATTTGCTGTCTGCCAGTGCTCTCAACGTCTGTCTGTGTGTGTGTGTGTGTGTGTGTGTGTGTAGTGTATTTTATTTATTTTTTTAAAAAAGAAATCTGTGTGCCTTGCGGTTCTATCTGTGACAAGAATTTGAACTTTTTTCCATAGTCATTGTGAGCTTCTTTCCTTGAAAAACAAGCCACTGTGGAGCCTGCTAATTAGTACTGAGAAAGTACTAGGTGGTTAGGCTTGTAAATGTCATAAAGATAAGAACAATAACATCAGCAGACATCACAACAGCAGCACAAGGAGCAAAAACAGACTGTGATGGATGATTGGGCGCATGGAGAAACACCACCATTAAGTGAAGTGCTGGGGTGGTAAGGAGTGGGTGGGTGGGTGGGTGGGGGAATTGGGGTGGGGTGGGGTGGGGGGTTGGGCGTCCTTGCAATTGTCAGTCAGACATCGCTACTCTCACTGTACACATTTACAATACACCACTGCAAGTCTCTCTCTCTCTGTATGCATAGAAGGCAGATATCTTTTAAACCAAGACTGTAGAAGCCTTTCATTATTATGCTTAATGGTAATGGTACAGAAATGGTTATTACCGTATTGTTACTGTAATATGTGCTTTAATGTTCCTGTAGAATTAAGAACAGGTTGACAATGTCTTGTGCACAACAAGCTCACAAGTAAAACAAATCATTTCTTGTCAAATAAAGTTAAACTAAGTTCTTACTATACGTTGCATCATTTCTTTCAAAAGCTTTATCATTTCCCCTTTGAATCTCTACACAGACAGACAGTTTGCCAACATCAGATATTCCAGTCACTGCCTTGAGCAATTTTTCCCCCTACTTTTGACACCCCTGAATGACAGTTGTTATTTTCTCGCTTGTTATTTTGGGATCGTGGTTTAATCATGATTAACAAAGGGTTCCTGCTGGTCCACAGCCACGGTGGCACTAGATAAGGGACAGGAATGTGGGCTAAGAAAACAGTCTAGGTCTATATAGTCGCCTGTCTTGTGGCCAATGAGATAATAATGATAAAGTGCCTGGGAGAAGGAACAGGTGGGCCCCAAGTCATGTGACATGGGCAGATGGAAGAGACACAAAGGACACCTGCCTGTTGACATCGAGCTTGTTTTAAAGCTGCCTTACGCAACACGCCGAGCCGAGCTTTACATCCTAAGCCACATGGTTACAGACCTGCTGTTTGTAATGTCATAATTAAGCTGAAACCATTAGGTGACCTCCTAGCCAAATAGAGGAGCTGCTCCACTGTGGAAGAGGAACACTGGCAAAGTCTCAGGTTCTAGTGGGTTTGGGGTCTTTCTGAAGATAGAACTGTTTACTTCATCAGATTTAGACAATGAGAGCAAATGCTACTGGGAAACTAAGGTAACATACATAATACTACATGAATATGATGTATTCATGGAACTAATTCTCAAATGAACTCGCATACACAGAGCCCAGTACTGCTCTCTTAGTTCCCCACTCAACATCTACTACTGTACAAGCCTCACTTTCAAGATTAGGTTTTGAAAGGCTTAGTCCATCTACAGGAGGTGGGTTTCATAACAGTGCTTCGACATCTGTTCGCTTCCCTTTTAACCCCCTGAGTTTTGGATTAGCTTCAACCATGGTTGGAGACGGGATCCACCGATGACACTTTAAATTTGTCATTTCCTCTTAAATAACCCGTATATGAGCATGAACTCATATTTTATTGTGCAGTTTCAGGGATGCTCTCACATATGGAAAGACTTTCTAGAAAGTTTTCATGGAAGAGTATCCTTATGAAATGAAAAATCGGGCTGTTCACTCTGGATGCCATTTTGGTAGATGCATTTAAAGACCAGATGCATCATGCGCTGGATCGATGAAGCAATAAACTGATACTTTCTTCATGAGCCAGAAATACAGCTGTTACCCGAGCCTTGGTCTTAGTATCTGCTAGCACAGTGGAGTGCTAGAGTTACCATGGTACCCCAGCGGTGTTGCTTATTCCATTTGCGCGCCGGGTAGAAATAAACATGCTCATCAGTAATTGGACTCGGAGGATGTGCTGCTTGTTCACTCGCTCCCCTCCCGAACGTTTGGCAGCGGAGGCCATTTTCCTCTCGATCAGGCAAACACACTCATGACGCACGTCCCACTCGGCAAGAGCGACACTTAATGCAACAGGAATAGCAGACGCTCGAATCATTACGCTTTCATCTCCCAGCTCTCCTTATTTACAAGGAGGTGAAAACGAGAGAGAGATAGAAAGACAGGAGAAAAAGACTCTAACATATATGAACACACAGAGATGGAGAGAGAAAATGTGGAGGGTATAGCATTCATCCATTCTCTTGTATAGCACATTGATGTGCAAATAGTACCTTTGATCGTGCTAGTTATGCTTAGCCTGTTTGAGAGGATGGGTGACGCAGGGCACTTCGAGCAAAAATGTGAATGTGTGTGTTTGTGTGTGTTTGGGGGGGGGTTGTTTGCATCAGGCCCTGCTTGAGGTCATACTGCCTACTGAGTGGCGTTAATCATAACAGGCCACACACTCAATTGTCCCGAACCTGTGTGTGTTTTTTTTCTGCCCTCCTCTGTTCTCATTTTGTATGTGGTTGCCTGGTGCTTGGATGCATGGTTGTCCAAAAACACGCACACACATACACATGCATATGCGCATGTGGATGGTCAGTTACACAAACAAATTCAAGCTCAGACTCACACATGCACACACACACACACACACACACATACACACTCCACAGTCACACAGTTACCATCTCTTGCTGTGCAGGCAGGCTCCTCCTTTTTCATGGAGCGAATTCAATGAGTTCACATTGAGCAGGCCACCTGTTCTCAAGTCATTGGACAGGTGGAACCAAATACCCGTATCACACACACACATACACACATGCACACACACACAGACCTAATGGAGCATGTGCAGACCATACTTTGTGTAGCACTTCCAGTTCTGACATTTGTCAACATCGTGTTTTTATCCATCTATAGACGGCTCATTGGGTCCCAGAAAAGAAGGAAGAATGGATGGATTCAAGTTTGATGTGTAAATCCCTGCCTACATACAATAAGCCTGAAGACTAGAAAGAAAGAAAAAAAAATCATTTGTTTGAATCAAAGCTGTGTGTAAAATTGGCCTGTCTATAACTTGCTTCTGAACTAATCTTCATGATGTCCTTTGTGAACCGAATGGCAATTGCATTTGCCCCGCTAGTGAATGGGATCACTGTGAAGCCTTCATGAGGAGTGCTGTTTGAAATGTAAAAAGGATTCTCATTTACCATTCAACTGTCCCTGTGTGACCCGATCTCACAGTTAGTCTATCTTACACAGACAGTTCTGCAGTTAATAAGGCTGCTTCTGCTTCTCTTCCAAAAGAGAACTTGAACACCCAAAAGCAATTCTTTGCTATTGCTTCTAGGCACTAGAGTAGGATGGGAATGCAAGCAATGCCAGTTAACACTAGTTGACTACTACAAGTGCTGCTAGTGATGCTGCTTGTGATTGTCTAGAACCATTGGTATGGTTCTCATAACACAACGGTGGAACATGGAACGGAACAACGGTGCAGTTTTTCAGTCTGGACATCTACAATCCACTAGTTCAAGAACTGAATGGAGTTAGTTCACACTTCAGTGGAAATAAAACACACTGCATGACAACTAACTGCTTTTGAGGTATGGAAAGTGAACTAGGAGGAGTAGGTATATCTGTGTTTTTGTGAGTGTGTGTGTGTGTGTATGAAAGAGAGTATGCGAGCCAGACACTGTGAGTGGTTTTAGGTGCTGTTGCTCTACCATAGGCATGTTTTGGGAGACAGATGGTGTGGGTGACTGCGAGAGCGCTGAGTCATCAGTTTTAAGGTGAAAGTGGCAATAAGTCACACTTATTACTGCCTGGATCGTGTTCCCTGCACACCCAGTCCCCACGCTTAACTAACCAAGATAAGAAGGCACACATTGTTCACTGCTTATCACCAGAATTAGGCTGAAAACGGCAAAGGAGATTTCAACATAATAGTTGCACATAATTATTACCTCTGCCAAGGAGGTTATGTTTTCGCCCGCGTTTGTCTGTCTGTTTGTATGTCAGTGCTTTTCTAGTTGTGGAAATGTTTGGCAGGCACGTGAATGCATATTATGGGAAAACAACTATGTATTTCCCATTATTGCAATGTTTTGCATAAAACACCATATGTCACCAAAGCTGAGATGCAATATAACGGTCAGTCTCACCCTCCCAGGCAGTGAGGATGGGGACCATGGCTAAATTGTGTGTCACTCAATGTTGCAGCTCAATGCAAAAAAATGCTATTTTCACTGACGCACAAAACTATACACTACCGATTACCCCTCATGTTCATGGCTTTTTAAATATGTTTCCATAATCCAGCATTCACTAACCAAAAGCAGTTATTACATAATTGCACCAATCCTCCCTCTCCCCCGTTCCCTTTCCTGTGGCTGTCCCTATTCTGCTCTTACACTCCTGCGCCCCTCATCCTCTCTGAATCAGGCTCTTTCTGAAGGCAAAGTAATTCTATCTGAAGTCAAAAGAGGGAATTAACTTTAAAAGCTCTCAGCCTCACTAATATCGGGCTTGATAAAAGCAATGACAGACGGTCTCTAAGCTGTAAAGCTGGATCACTTTTTAAAAAAACGTTGTTAAGAATGGGCTTAGTGAATTTAGCAAAGATTCAAATTTTGATAACCTTGGGATATGAAAAGGTATTGAAATACAAAACAAATTGACTGAATACTGATAGACTGAATAATAAGAAATATTGTATACTGTATAAAAGTGTCTTAAAGGAATCTACATCACATCTCTATTAAAGTCCAATTACCCATGGTGAACCATTGTTTGATATGTGTTCATTCTAATTTTGCTTTTCACCACTGGTCTAGCAATCTTTTGCATCAGACTGCTGCAGTGAATTGACTTTTGTGTCTTTCAAGGTCACTCTGCTCTGCCTCATTATGCTTGTAAATCCAGTACTTAGCTATAATTAATATGAGCATACAGTACTAGGCCTTCGTCAAGCCCCTCAGTAGGACTTGAAACATCCTGTTGAGTTCCCACAAGATGGGGAGGATCAGCGGAGGGCCACACACTCTATTTTCCCCATTAAGACGACTGAAGGCTGAAGATTACAGCTCTTTGCCTGTGCCTGCTTGTCCTTGTCTGACCAACTCTCCATCTGCGCTCCTCTACCGTGTCCTTGTGTGCTGGGCCGCAGTGCCAACCTTAGAGCGGGCCGTCCAGCTGTGGGGCATCCTCTGCCTGGCGACCCGACCCTGACCCCATCCTCACCCTGCCTCCTGCCACCCACCGGCCTCTGAGAGCTGTTCTGCTTTAGCCAAACGGCTCTCACCTTGCATAACACTGTTATTCACACACACATTACACATGCATGTTGGGTTTTACACAATGTTTTACAATGGTTGTGTGTGTGAAACCCTGTTTTACAGGGTTTTACACACACAAACACACAGGCACACGTGCACATGCGCGCAAACAAACACACACACACAGTCACTCAGACACACACACATGTACAAACAGTCAGATAACATTCTCTGCTCCTCAAGCACACATTCATACAAAACATCAGACATTCAGTTCGAGCACTCTTGAGGGCAAGTAGTGTTGGGTCACACCTATGCATACACTCACAACCCACAAACACCTACACACACAACCTGCACACTCCACACGAAGGATAAACAGCTTTCTCTGCATAGCTCTCTATCCTTCTTTCTCTCTCTCTCTCTCTCTCTCTCTCTCTCTCTCTCTCTCTGTCCACTTGTCAGGCTGCCAGCACTTCATTGCTATTGATTTGATTTCAACTACATCAGCATGCCCCGTGTTATCACTCACTCAGCACTTGCTTCATTTTTCCCCTCTCTCTCTCCAACCATAATCGTCTCAGGACTAGGCCCTGGCAAGTGAGGGAGGGAGTGCTACTCGCCAGTATAGGACGCCTGAGCACATCTGATTAATCAATTTCAATTATCTCCGGAACAGTAAATAATATTCTAATTATAGGCCAGCAGACGTTTACGACCACTGTCAGTGATTGTGGCTGGACCTCCAGCCATCTCAGCCCAAGCTCCGTGCACTTAAACACACTGGCTTGTGGCCGAGATGGCTGTGGGGAAGACGTATGATTGCTCAGGCACTCATTGACTGGTGGGTTGATAAGGCTTGCTCAAGGCTCTGATCTCCCTATTAGAGCGTGACAACTCGCTGCAAGCCAAGGGCCCATGTGTTATAACACAGCAAAGCCATCATCACCTCAATCCCATTTACACTGGTGCCATAATATGGTCATGAGACTTCACGTATGCATTAACTTTTATATTATCCTTAAATGTGTTACCAAAGCCTCTGCTTACCTCTCGTATTGTGCTGAGCACCATCGTACTAGCTGTAAGCTAACATTTAATGTTCTACATCCAGTCTACAAAACTGTCTGAGAGATTCAAAAGTAAATTTAAATATCTTGTCTCTTCACAAAGAGTAGTAGCTCATCAGTAAAGCCTCAGAGAAGGAGTAATTGGGCCTTGCATGGTTTGATACTGTTTGGTGACCATGTGATATGCAGTGCTGCATGCAAAATTGCTAGCCTCGGAGGAACCCATGCAGCCATTAGTTGTGAATGTATGTATGTTTATGGTGAATAGATGGCTCCCCTGATGTAACCAAAGAGATTGCTGGGCTTAATTGCACTATGCTGATCCCTAGGGTTGAGTCTGTGACCAGTCTATTAAAAGCTCCCCTCCTCTGCTGTAGGCAGAGGGAGTCAACACCACAGCTACTAGCATTATGCTCCACCCTTAAGAAAATTGACCAGGAATTCTAAACATGGATAACAAACAGGAAGCATATTAATGTGTTAACATAGAGAATGTAAATGTATGGAGTCAGGTGTGTGGAACTGTTAACTTGTCAACATGCTGTGGTTGCATCTAACTACAGTCACAGCAGCACAGGCTCAACCTTTATCTCTTTGTCATCTAGTTTAGTGTTGATCTTGTAGGTGTGTGTTGACACATCTTCATTCATAGCTTCATAAAAAGTAGTAGTGTTTGAAACCAAAGAACCTCACCTCCAATTAATCGTCTCAAAACTGAATTGCTGGTCCTCCCAGCCAAGCAAACCATACATCATATCAACATTAAGATAGACTCCTTATCTGTTGCTCCACCAAGGCTGCAAGAAACCTAGGTGTCATGATTGATGACCAGCTGACCTTTGCTGATCATGTTGCCTCTGTAGCTCTGTCAAGTACTGTGTCAAGTCGTTTTTCTCTTTTCAACATACGGAAGATCAGGCCGACCTGATCAACCCAACATGCAACCCAGCTCTTGGTACAGACATTGGTTATCTCTCGCCTTGACTATTGCAAAGGCCTCCTATCAGGTCTTCCAGCCTGTGCTGTGAGACCGCTACAGATGATCCAGAATACAACTGCATGTCTGGTTTTCAACCAGCCAAAAAGAGCACGCCACACCTCTGTTCATTGAACTCCATTGGCTACCCTTAACCGCTCGCATCAAATTCAAAGCACTAATGTTGGCCTACATGGTGATTGATGGATCTGCTCCCATCTACCTTAATACCCTCTTAAAGCCCTATGTTATCCTTCAGCCACTTCACTTCTCCAAGGAACGTTGTCTAGCACGGCTGACACCTTACACAGGTCATTCCGGATTACTCTCATCTGTAGTTCCACGCAGGTGGAATGACCTTCTGTGCTACCAGAGCAACAGATACCCTCTGCACCTTCAAGAAATTCTTGAAAACAGCTCTTCCAAGAACATCTCCTGGCTAAAAATTCTGAATACCAGGAATGCACTTACAATGAACCTCCCACTCTCTCTCAACACTGCACTTTCATCTCAGAATATTGCAAATTAGCAATATGCTGTTTTAGCTAGTTTTTAATTGTGCTGTAGCTTGAATGTTTATCTTCTTTTTGTAAGTCGCTTTGGAAACAAGTGTTTACTAAATGCATAAACGCAATGTAGATGTGTTACGTAGTGCTGAGTTGAGTAATAATTAGTCAAAATAACACAAAAATTTGGTTCAACAATCACAACAATCAGGAAGCACTCATAGTAATTACAGTCATTGCAAACAATGCATGCCAAGGTTGCCATTTCTCTAATGTGAACTGTGGTTTCCATGATCTTCCCCACTTCCTCCCTCTGCACTGCACCCCCTCATCTGACCAGTGATCTTCCCACACTCTAGACTGCCCTTGAGCCACACCAGACAACTAAATGTTTAATAATTATTAACAATTTTTTAATGGCTTACTTCGCTTCAACTGCAAATCTGTGGTAGCTTTTAATAAGATTATGGTCACAGAGATATGAGGAGACAGTAAGGTAAGTGTATTAACTGGAAGCATAAAGCATGCTCCCACAGAGGGAAACTCCTTAGCTGCAATATCTGCAGATGAGAAATTTAAACTGCACACACAAAGAAGTGCCCGAGTCTCTGTCTGTAGTCACTTTTGGCATACAGTCTCAGCTATATGAGTGATGTGTTGTCTAATAATGCAAATGGATTTTTTTCCACTGGAGGCAAATGAAGTGCATTAGGAGACTGACTGTTGTTGCCTCTGCAGAAGGTATTATCCCAGCACATCCCCCACAGAGGACAACACAGGCACTGCAGTCAGGTCATATTCCCCTCTCCCTTGCTCTCTCTCTCTCTCTCTCTCTCTGTTTGCTGTACCCTAAACCACTATCACACTCAAGTACAGAAGAAAGCACTCACAGCAATGAGTGTTTGCTAATACTTCTTTAAGGCTTATATAATGAATGCAGTATGTCTGTATGAAGAATTCGTGGACTTGGATCAGAGTAATCAGTATTAGTATCAGTATAAGCATCAGTTTTAAAGTAATGACTTTAAAAAATATTACTTGATAAGTTACAAATTAACTTTCTGTATTGTATTTTCAAGAACAACACATACTATATCATTAAATTAATCACAGTGCTATATTGCTAAAATGTTGTTAATGCACTGCGCATCAATATAGATTTCATTAAATGGCAAAACTTTTCCTTCTGGCTTTACCACTACCATATTCATAGCATGCTACAATGAGCAGGCCTATATTGGAGGCTATTACACTCTCAACTGTAGACTTCCAGTGAAAG
The DNA here is from genome assembly GCA_027481765.1 of Tenualosa thibaudeaui. NCBI lineage: Eukaryota > Metazoa > Chordata > Actinopteri > Clupeiformes > Clupeidae > Tenualosa > Tenualosa thibaudeaui. The sequence continues at coordinate 15,596,696 of JAIFZK010000002.1, forward strand.
TCAAATAAACACAAAAACACTGAATGTGGTGAACAAATAAACAAACTACAGAGGCTTAACAATGTGACCAGTGTTGACACTGGTGACATTGTTACAACATTGTTACAACAATCTTGATGATAACATGGCTATGGCCCTTGTTGTGTATGGGCCTTGCAGGGCTTTCATGAGTAGTTCTTTTTAATCAGGCATGTGTCGGGCAGCAATGAAGGCTTGTTCTTGCCAGATTCTCTGGCACAGCGACACTCTCGCCGGGTGCCACACTATCCCAGGGAATGTGGCCCGTACGTGTCTGCTGTGTGTGTGTATGAGTGTGTGTGTGTGCTGAGGCCAGCAGACGGCAAGCTAGCGGAGAGCTCAGTGTCATCAAGGAAGTGCAGGTGACCCTTGTGACTGTGCCAAGCTCATGCCAAGCCGCTCGATGTTCAGTGAGGCTGGCTATCCGCTTTTCCTCCTCCCTCCCCCCTGTGGCATCTGGGCATGGGGAGAGGAAGGAGGGGGGGATCAGGCAGGCTGAAGGAACACAGCTGAGAGAAAATCACAGTGTATGTGTGTGTGTGTGTGTGTGTGCGCCTGTGTATTTTCTCTTTTTTTGAGGTCTCCAGAGACTTATGTCATTCCTTGTGTCCCAAAAGAGAGAGCACAAAAATAAGAAGGTTGTGTGTGTGTGTGTGTGTGTGTGTGTGTTTGAGTGTTAAGTCAACACAAAGTAAACAGATAAAAGTAACATTTTTTTTCTCTGCCTCTAATCCCCTCTCCACTTTTTGACCTTTTCAGAACTATAGTATCATGCCTTCAAGTATCAAGACAATGAAACCTATGTGTGTGTGTGTATATGTGTGTGTGTGTGTGATGTGAAGTGCTGAGAGGTAAATCTCAACCTTACTGAGAACTTTTCAAGTAAGATCATGCAATGCATAGCCTATATAATCAGTGCACAGGCAAAATGACAACTAATGCACACACACATAATACTTTGATCTGTTCACCGCCTCCAAGGCAAAGAATATTGCATCCTTTATACTGACATACATACCAGGTATATACCAGGTATATTAATTATACACAGTACTTAAGTCATACTACCTCAAACACACACACACACACAAAACACACATACATATAAATGCTGAAATTAATAGCTCTGTAGAGCTAATGTCAGCAGCTGTGACTTGGGCTGTCACAGAGAGGAAAAGAGGAGTAATTGAGAGAAGACTGGAGAGGAGTGGAAAGATGAGGAGAGGAAGAACAAAGGAGCCCTGGGCGAGGAGCTGAGGAGAAGAGGAGCACTTGGCGAAGAGCAGTCCTGTCTGTGTGTGCTGCACTGGGACTACAGAGAGGTGCAAGCACCTCAAGCTGCTCTGCCTCTCAATAATGTATGATTAATTAGCCGACTAAAATAGGGACGAAACCAAAGAGAGTCAAGAAACAAGAGAGCAAGAGATAGAAACACAGAGAGAGAGAGAAAGAGAGAGAGAGAGCACTCCCAATGGAGAGGCAGTTTGCTCTCGCTCTGTCTACACAAAGTCACACACATAAACACACACACAGACACACACACACCTGCTGAGGGAAAAAAAGCTGTGTACTGTACATATATATGTGCTGCATATATATGCACACACACATACACACATGCACACACACACACACACAGCACTGCACTGGAGCTGTAAAATCAGTGAAGTAGACTCAGATTCACAACACGAGAGTGAGACATGACTCCACAAGAAGCTTAGGGTGTGCTGAGGAGTCTGAGAAGTAGGCTACATCAATGCCATTCTGTGTGTGTGTGTGTGTGTGTGTCAGAGCGTGTGTACGCGTGACTGTGTGTGCATGCTCGTGTGTGCATCCAAGTGCTTGTGTGTGTGTTTGTTTGTGTGTATGTGTGTGTGTGTGTGTTTGTGTGTGTGTGTGTGTGTGTGTGAGTGAGTGAGCAGGCCCCAAACCCTCTTTAATCCTCATCATTAGTAAACATCTGCACTGGAAGCAATCCACCGACAGCCTGCTCCTGTGGTAGTGATGGGACTTTTCACAGCCTGTGAAGACTAATCCTCTGTCAGAGAAAGAGGGAGAGACAGACAGAGAGATGGGGAACTTGTGGGCATGCATCCAGTGGGAATTATGAACTCAACTTCATAAACTTTCACATTCCTCTCTCTCTTTCTCTCTCTCTCTCTCTCTTTCTCTCCTGTACACTTATAACATATAAGCACAAATGTCTAAACTGCTGAAGGACTTTCTTGACACTGTTGGTGTCCTGTGTTATTTCCTCTTCCTCTGTTGGAAGTCTGTGTGCCGTGTGTCATTGTTTTTTTTTTAAATAGTCTCCAGTTGATTGCCTGGGCTGGTACCTCTTGTTTTCCACACTTGCAGTCACTTGTATTTACTGAGTCTGTCAGATTTTATTGGATTTGGTGTGAAGGGAATATCAGTCGGGGTGTGTGTGTATGTGTGCTTATGTGTTGTGTGTGTGTGCGCGTGTGTGTGTGTGTAAGAGGAAGAGAAATTTCAGTGGAGATTAGTTTAAAATCTGATTTCAAAAAGGAGGATTTTGCCCCCCCCCACACACACACACGTGCACACACACACACACACACACACACACACACACACTTACTCTGGATGCACAGGAGTCTTAGCAAATAACTCTTCAAAGTAAAGTGATGCCATAATTAATAGCCATTTAGCTCTTTTTAGAGGGCTGTTAGCCTTCAAAGATGAATGGAGATGAATTTCATTACCTTTTGTATGTTCATCTCCTCAGTCTTTCCTTATGGAGACTGAATGCACATGGCTTAATTTTTTTTTTCTGAGAGGGTATCAGGTAACAAAGTTCTGGTCTAATTATGAATAATGAAGATGCTAAAACTTTGTTTAGCAGTGCTAACACTACACAGCTGTGTGTGGAAAGTACTTGCATGAAGTTATTCATTAAATGAAACAGAAAACAATGTCAGTGTAGCAACCAGTTGACGTTTCTGTGTCAAGAGGATCAAGCATTTGACTATAAACCAACTGATTTGATTCAATTAATTTGATGCTATTTAAATGTCTAATCCCAATGAGTTAACATGCACATTATTCTCTATCTTTACAGACCAAGAAAGAATAGAGAGGCTCTCTAAAGAAAGAAACTTAGAGCGCATCCAGATTCCAGCCATTCCAGTATCCAATGAAAGAGCCATTCAAACAAAAAAACAGTATCACCCATAAAGCTGTTGCAGGGAGTGTTGGCTCAAAAGGCTTGACTTTGCAACCCTGTAAACAAGTAGGCCTATGTGCTGCTCTGGGGATGTGACCATTAGTTGACGTATGGCGATGTAGCTGTGTGCTATCATGCCATCATTCACCACAGAGAAACACAAGAACCTCGGCCACGCTAGGCACATGCACCAGCCCACATCCAAGCAGTGCGTGATAACCAAAGTGACATGAGGTTCCACCAACCTCCCACACACAAATTGCACTGTGAGATGATTCCAATCTGGGATACCAGTGTGTCTTGCACCCAAGCATGTAGTGAGCCTCTCAGCATACTGATAAGCTCGTCATTGGCCCTGTGCTGTTGCTTTCTCCTTGGACGGTGCTGGCTTCCAGTAATTGATTCAGGGAGATTGCTTTTGTTATCACACGTCGCTAGTTGCTTGTCATATGACTTGATTAATGGGCTGTTAATGATCTTATGCAACCAGAAAGGGCACAGCAAACATGCACTCCATACAAGGGGAGCATTCTTGAATGCACACAGGAATTGTAGTCATCATCACACATTTTTTGAGCTTACAAGATTACAACGAGACTTCCTGTAAGGATCAACCACTACATAATTCACACCTCCCAATGGATGCAACATCTTGGGGTGAGACTCTTGTGTGCAGTATTTTGCGAAATATCCTATATGTGTGTGTGTGTGTGTGTGTGTCTGTGAGTAGGTGTGCCTGTGTGTGTGTGTGTGTGTGTGTGTGTGTGTGTGTGTGTGTGTGTGTGTGTGTGGAGGGTGGCAAACACACAGCCGCCTAGAGTTAAGAATAGAACTCTGCTGGTTGGTTGGTCTGCTGACTGTTTCAGTTTTAACTCAGTCTATTCTGAGTGGTTCATTTACTATGGAGCCAGAGTCGCATGGAGGCTTGTCTCGGCTCTTTGAAACACTTTGCCTTGTCTGATCTCCTCCGTCTATGGCAGATTTGAAATATTTATGTTCCCTCTCCTCCTCCTCCTCTCTCTCTCTCTCTCCCACCGCCCCTCTCTATGACACATGCACAGAGAGAGAGAGAGAGAGAGAGATTCATGACTAAGTCTGTGTGCAACACCCTAAAATGAATTCCTTGGAATATACAATATTTTTGGTCTTTTGTCTGCAGAAACTAGAAGTTAACTATCCATAATAACTTAATAACTTAAGTTATTATGGATACATTCTAGCAAACATTAGCAAATGACTGTGGGGTTAGCAAACGTGCAATTAGTTTTTTTATTATCTCAGTAGCTTAATTATCCTCACAGGATTGGAGAACTGTTATGTTGCTACACAAAAAAACACATTTAAAATAGAAATAACTCAATCAACATCCTGTCCTGTAGCTCTACAATCAGGCTTTGGTTTTTAACATAAAAAAAATCTGTCCAGTCCAACAGCCTCCCAGTTCCTCAAGACTGGGGAAATAACAGTATCCCTTTGATATCCAAACAAAGTCACTAGTGCTATTGGCTGGCAGGAGCCTGTGCTGTGTTGCTGTCTGAACTGGACTGGAGGAGGTTTATTGGGCTGCGTTGCTCCAGCACACCTGGAGGGTTGGCCTCCAGACACTGTGTTTGCCCAAGGCACAGAGCAGGACGCCTGGGAACAGGAAAGGCTGTGATGGAAAAAAGGGTGAGGAAGAGGAGGAGGGAGGTAAGGAAGGAGGTGGACTTTTAAGCACTTTCTTTGACATACAGTTTTTAGTCTGTGGAAAAATAGAGAGGGAGAGAGAGAGAGACCAAAAAGAAAATAGTTTGATGAATTGCTTTTAGCTCCTGTGTGTTAGCTGTCACCACCTCCTTGTGATATTCTCCCCTCCTCCCCTCCCCGCCGAGTGGTGTCCATTTAAGAGATGCCAGCCTGATAACCTGGTTGGAATTGAGAGGCAGGCACTCACAGCCACACACACACACACACACACACACACACACACTCAGTGGTGTTTTCAAACACTAGGGGCCAGCATGAGGTGGAGTGGGGTGGGGAACTTGGGGGAATGTTTTCTGAACGTGGAGCACCTACTTCTCTGAGGCACACGGCTGTGCAAATATCTGCAGTGAGGCTTGTGTTGAGCAGCGCACTCGTATACGCTTATCATGTGCAAACGGCCCACAATTACCTGTGGCACATCAGGCACACATTTAAATGGACTCTTATCACTGGAACAGATTGGGACAAATGGAGAGAAAGGTGGAAAAATAAGCTGAATGCAGCCAATAAAAGTTTAATCACCGCAACAAAACCGAGAGCTCCGGAAAGAACCGACTACTGCTGGAGGTTGGGCAGACTGCAAGACAACATCATTGCATCACAAGAGAGCTTATGAAAGCAATCAGTTGGCTGTAGTGAGTGGGTTTGCTAATGCGTTGAGCATAAAAAAAACACACAAAGCCAAAGGAAGAACATATATATATACTCCTCCAAGCAGTGTATAATATGTCACTTTCTCTATGGGTATAGTGGTTATGGTTATATGGTTATATTATATTATATCTTATGATAAAGAAGAGGTATCCAAAGGCATCAGACAAGTTTTGACCTTGCTGTGTGTTCAAGTAGATGCTAGAAAATAAAATAAAAACAGCACCACCCTTACCACTGCCTTCTCATCAACACAAGTGAGGAACTTAGAGGCAGAGTGAGTCAGGGGGAGTTAATGTTGGGTTAACGTTGGGGCGGGAGGAGGAGAAGATGTGGCACAGGGTGGGTTTGACAATGACAGTTGGTGATATAAACAGGGTGAGGTAAACAATACAAAAAAACAACAAAAACAAAAAAATAAAAACACTGCTATTACTGCACAGTTTCCAACCAGGTAGATACTAGACAAGTGAGTCATCGCATCTCCTGTCAGAATACAAGCCAAAGGCCTCAACATGCACTAGCAAGTTATGTTTGTAAGTTAGAATTGCACGCCATCACTTAGAAATTCATTCCTCAAGTGATACGCACTGCGTGATGTGTCGGAGACAGGCTAGGTAACTATTAACCAAATTTCCCGAGGACTCGTAGGCCAAGCCGGACATTCCCCCACCAACCCCACCCCACCCCTGCTTACTGCCAACACTGTCGGGCAGGTTGCCCTCGCCACCAGCAGGTCAGCATGGTATGACATCGCCCCAAAACCACCGAGCCAGACTGTGCTGCCTCTTTGGGTTTTTACCAGCCAACAGACATGACAAACAACTCAAAGGTTTTTTGTTGTCTTTGTTTTTATAAAAGGACTTCTGACACAGTAGTTTTCCAAGTTGTGTTGGTGTGTTTTAGTTTTTGTTCAGTGTAGTTTTTGTCTTGTGTTTGACTTGTGTGCCAGTGCGTAGCAGAGGTGTGCTAGGCTAGGCTAACCGCCAATGTTTCCAGTGGGTTGTATAACATGGAACCTCAGCAGAGGTCAGAGAGCGCAGACCTGCAGCTATATTACCACAGGCTACATCAAAACACTTCTGTTGTTATTGTGGTGTTATTGTGGTTGTTGTTGCTCGAAGCCTGTGTCCACTGTGTCCATGAAAAGATGGCTTTCTTTTGGTTCTTTCTGTAGCACGCTAGCCATTTTGAGCAGATGGTGCTTTCTTGCATTTGTAGTTTGGTTACATCACTTCCATGGTGGTTAAAGGGGCGTAAGGGTGGTGGTGATGGGGCTTTAGAGTGGCAGTCTCCATTTGCGTGGCAGTAATTCCTGAGTGTTTTCAGGCCAAATAGGGGCCAAATAGGGGCAGCCTTGCAGGATTGTCAGGGCTTAACATTAATGTCCTTGAGTGACCTCCTCCTCTGCGTCACTGCACAGGATGGTGTGTGTGTGTGTGTATGTGTGTGTGTGTGTGGGGGGGGATGTTTGTCTGATGGCGACCCCTCTCTCTGGGGCTCAGAAAAAAAGTGCTGAACGTTTGTACTGTATGCAGTATGCATCAACTTGAAAAGCCAATTCAGCTTGCTCTTGCCTTGAAAGCCGCCGGAGTTTGCCTGTGACCAATTACGAGAAATTGGTGTGAGGCCAATACTACGGCTTGGCTGTCGAGTGCAGAGGCAAGTACACGTACCAGTTTAGCTTAGCATTTTCCTATAGTTTTCCATGAAGAGAGAAACACCACATGTAGTCACATAACACTTCAAAGCGAGCAGCCATGGCTTCATTTAAAGATATTTTCTGGGAATAATCATGACCAACTCAACCTCTTTAATTGCTCTCCCACCTCTCCTCCAAGGGCTAGGAGCAGCGTCCAGCAGGGGAGAGGACATAAACACTAACATTAACCTGCAGCTACAGCATTTACAACCTATTACTACTGGAGCAGGTCACTCAGTTCTCATTCTCGTTTTTGTGCTTTTTCCACACATTTGCTAAGCCTATCAGCTTTCTCCAGTGATCTCCCTCACTGCACAACCCCTACGCCACCCGACACACCCGTCAGCGAAATTCTGCTCCAACTCATCTCATTACGCCTGCAGTATCGCTGTGGTGCATCAGTGGTTGTGGTGCTGATGGTTGGGGGGGGGGGGGGGTATGCTGTGAGATCACAAAAGCCCTCACTGTTCCGGTCTGCTCACTGGACACAATGGACCCCCTTTTTTTGGAGCTGGGCAGGGACTCACAAGTCTGCTCGTATTGATCAGTTTTTTGTTTGTTTTTTTGTTTTTTGATTGTTATGCGGAGCCAGCTGAGAATAATAACAGTGATTAAGACTCCAAGAGTGCACTCCTCCAAAGAATTCACTCCTCGCATCACTGACTGCCTTTGTTTAAGTTTGTTTTTTTGTTTGTTTTTTAACCCTGAAAAAGCAAACAAATAGGTGCATTATTCATGTTGGGGATGATTCTGATAAGTAGTTTATGTTGGGGATGACTCTGATAAGGAAGACTCCAGGTGATTGAGATAGTACAGGCTTTCAACGTGGTATGCCCATCTCTGCCCATCTCTAGAGAGATCTGGTTGATGTGGATGATGTGGAAGAATAGTTGCCATGGCTACACTGAAATCCGTGCTGGGAAGCAAGGGTGAGACAGCTTGCTAAATGTAGGTTTTCTCTCTGTTGCTGCCTTATATAATACAGTATACAACATAAAGACCATAAAGTCCACATACCTGAAGCTGAATGTTCAGTTCAATAGCAGCTAGTTCAATTACAAGCAATATCTGAGAGGAAACCCTGCATTATCAAATAGGGACTGAAGCGTACTTGAAATCCAGGTCATTTCAGACCCACAAATAGTGAATTCTCCCTTTTGGCAGCAGGGGCCTTGACTAACATGTTTCTCACCGCATGAGTTTTGAAAGAGCGAAAAGTGTTAGATAGAGTGTTTCACAGAGTGGTGTGTATCCCAACTAGGTGGTAATATTTTTCTTCAGTTTATGTTTCTATCTATTCTGACTCACCACTTAGCTCCCTAATGATGTTTACAATCCCACATGATGGGGCCTTAATATGTTTTTGAAGGACCAGTCAAAACAATCACACATCCCCTTGCTGTTTTAAAGACGTTTCCCACACAGAATGAAACAAAATTTAACATATTTGTTTTGTATTGTAAGTCATGAACCAATTTTCATTTCCCATTAAAACATTTTGCACCTTTATGAATTACCTTTGTATACGCGTTAGTAAAATGAATCTAAAACTGATATGATGCCGGACCATTCAGTGCAAAGATACACTGGTGTATGAGCAAGTGTGCAGACATCATTACTTTACCAAGGTCGCTGTTTTTGTCACCTGTCAACAGCAACACAAGGAGCCCAACTCCTAGCCATCAACAACAGAGTGACTATGTTTCCGTTTATGTCAATAAACCGCAGGAAAATCCAAATAGATGTGTGTGACACCGACAGCAATTCATCACTTGTCATGAATCTATATTAAAAATGGAAATCTTGCATTTTTTCATTTTGTAATTATGCTCAACCCAGATGCGTGAGATGAATATGCAGTACTGAACACAACTTTGACATTAGAAGATGACTGATGCTGGCAGCAAGGCATACAATAATTAAATGTCTTTTCTTGATTGATAAACAGAACTTGATAATGTAAAAGACATGTCTGCCCATACATATAGGGTTGTCTGTTTTGTGTGTGTGTGTGTGCGCAAAAATTATAAACAAAATCGTCTCTTAACCTTCACTTCCCTTTACTTAGAACTTTAATTAATCCACTCCTAATGTGCATCAATGGAAATCGTATGGAAATGATATCATTTGTCTCAGGTCAGCATCAACTATGGGGTGATAGAATTACTGTTGTGACACTTTTGATTCAGTAGGATCACAGCAGGATGTGTTTACATATTAAGATGACAGCGTTTGGAAGTTGATATACAGCATGTGTGTGTTTTGTTTGACTCCCAAGTAACTGCTGTGCTGTTTGTGAAGGGCAGCCGATATCTGCATGCTGTGTTGCTTTATTCTGAACCAGAGCCTAATAGCACTAGCATATATTTTTACAATGATCAGCACAATTTTATACATTGAGAAATGTAGATGAGGCATTCACATTTGACCAAAGATGCACTCTGCATATTCTGTATAAAAATTACATGGTAATAACTACCAAAGTATTAATATTAATATTAACTGAGGGAAATACACTGATTTTACTAAATCTCTTCAGCTGGAGTTGATACATAGGAAGGGCTATACATGGTAATGAAATCCTTTTTTACATCATGATCTGATTCCACTTTATTACAGTAATGTTTAATAGACTGTAGTCAATAGTACGATTAATACACAGGTGTGGTTTTGTTTTTTCAAATGTGCTTAAAACACTGGCCTGCGATTTATACACAGTTCAGCTTATATTTGGGAAATTTTCGTAGTAGGCCTATCAAAAAATAGGCTTATGAGAATATACTAGGCATTAAAGACATGCACACATTGTCTTCAATTTCTGTATTTATTGTCACATTGAACAATGAACACATCCACTGTAAGGTCACAGCCAATCCCGTTTAGCATTAATATAATCCATTAGATGATTCATGAGCAAAGAATCAAGCGTGCACACACATAATACTGAATATGAAATACAGGACTTAACAACTCTGTGGGCTTTAATGAATAACACACCCTTCTTGCGCTGGACACAGAATACCCCTCTCACCCAAGTATAGTGTCTCAGTGCGCACAGGCAGAGTGGGCTCATATAAAGATGTTACATCATGTACCTCCAGAACATACAGTTCTCTCACTGTCTCTCACTCTCTCTCACTCACTCCTCATTTTTGCTCTCCTCTCTTCTCTTCTCTTCTCTTCTCACAGTAGCACTGCAGTGCTACTGTGCATAAGTCATTACCCTGCTATGGATAGACAGACTGCATGGAATATGGGATCCTTGAGTCCTCTCCAGATATTTGGGCGAGGAAAGTGAGGTTGAATATTATAACGAAGTAGTTGGTGGTCATTTACAATTATTTCATAGCACACAGCTGGGAATTATGACAGACAGCATTACCATTCTTCAGTTTAAAACACACACACACACACACACACACACACACACACACACACACACACACACACACACACACACTAAAAGCAAGGAATAGATAAAACTAACTATCAACACCAAAGTTGAGACTTCCAATTCATTCCAGCCATAACAGCTATGTTCATTTTCTGAGGGACTGTGGAGATCAGAATGTCATTAACTGAGTTACACCACATCCTCACAGGCAGACACACACAAAGACACAAAAACCAAGAAGACACAAATGAGACAGCAGCCAAAGATTCCAGACACACACGTAGGGCTCTCTCTCTCTCTCTCTCACCCACACACACATACATTTCTTTCTATCTCTGTTTCACAACAAACTCAAGATTAAAAGCCTGTGTAGGCATTAAAACTGAATGTTTATGTAGAGAACTTACAAGGTCTGAGAGTGGAGGCCGGATTGATGCCATTCTGTGTTGTTGGCAGGGATATGTGTGTGTGAGAGAGAGAGAGTAAGAGAGAGAGAGAGGTCCCTGAACCCCTTTAATCCTCATCATTAGTGAACATCTGCACTGGACGCCATTCACCGACAGCCTGCTCCTGTAGGCTAGAAATGATGGAAGTCTGACCAGATTTTTTCATGTGAAACATAATCCTCTGTGATTTACAGTGGGACTAGGTTATATTGGATTTATTTACCTCCAGAAATGTGGTCTGCATCTCTCTTATAATATGGGTAGAAATTACTATTACTATTATTATTCAGATTTTTAGGTGTCTGAATTCATATTGTGATCTCACAGCTACCAGAAAAAGGTTACGTAAATTTTGAATTACAATTTCCACTACAAAACTCAAAAAAATAAAAAAAAATAAAAAAACAAATGGAGTGATAAAATATTTCCATTCAGTCTGTATGATAAGCTAAACTATCCAGCCCAAGGCCAAAACAGTGGCCAACGTGTCTTATCGGCAACCTTACCCACAATATTTGGATTAAGAAATGGAACGCTGAAACCATATTGAATGCCTTAATGATTAGACTGGTGTTTTACTGATGAGGATTTGAGAATGAATACATATTAACTCAGTCCTTTATTAATCTAATCTCCCTGTCTTCATAAATAAGGAGAAAGTGTTGCAGAAGGGTCAGTCTGTGTAAGTTATTGATAGAATCCATGTGCAAAACATTTTGTGGAAGACACTTCTTATGCTACTAAGTATCTTAGATGACCAAGAAGTTAAAAGGCAATCATTTCTTTGTTTCCTGGTTACCCATTCATATTTGAGCCATTATTATAAGCTCACACCTACAGTGCACCTACAGAATTTTGTGAGCTTTCAAATAAAAAAAACAAAGTTATTCTAGACTGAGTCGACCAGCAGTACAAAGAGTTAAGAGGAGTGTTTGACAACCTAAAAGATACATACAGACATACAGACACTTCTCAGAAAGGGGAGGGGGGACTTTGCATATGCTGTCAACAGAAGAAGAATCTGGAAAACAAGCCTTCGTCTCAGTATTGTAATCTGGGTTTAGTTGCTTCCCTTGAAACAATAAACAGTCTGGGCAGGAAACATTAGCCTTCATCAGGAGACCATTAACAGTAGGCTAGCAGTGATCTGTCAGTGTCCTGTCAAAGCCCCCTCATTCAACAGTAGTTCAATGCCATCTGAATAACTTAAGCCAGAGTTTGGCTAGGTAACCAGTGTAGCATAAACCCTTTAAAAGGTTTTCAAGTAATCTGTCACTGATGAAATGAATGACAAAACATAAAAGGACTGCAGTATCTCTGGGCTGTATGTATTTAAAGCCTACAGTCGCACCTCACTGCTAGTGTCTGACTGCTATCAGCCCTAATACGCCTGGATAATTGGACAGAATTCCTCCCTGAGCTGTCTCTGTCAGTGGCATGTGCTCCAGCACCACAACAACGGAACAAATCCTTCAACAAGAGTCATTCCAGCCCTAGAGCTGGCATCCGTAATGACCCGGGGAAGAGTGATCATGACTTGGCACGCCACCAACACTTTGGCCACACTCAACGTTCCTCCTGCATCAGCGAAATTGCCTTTAACACATATGACAACATCCAGGAGTTCACTCTGCCCTACACTGTATTCCTGCCACACAGAGCAGAGCAGAATGGAGCCGAGGACATTCTAAAGTCAAAACGTGACGTTGTGGGAACCTGGGAGGAAATAGACAGGGTTAAGTCTGACTGTGCCAGGCTCAAGTGTCTGGACAGACCTGAAAAACAAAACAGTCTTGTTGAAGACATCACACAAGGTCTGAATTCTGATGTTAAACCTGTTCTTGAAATAGGCCTATGCTATACATTTCCTTTCTCTTGGTGCCTCTCCCTAAATGCCGTTTCTTCAAGGCCACTGGATAATTCATATGGTCTATTGTGCACTGAAGATCCATGTTAGATCACACAATGCGTGACGTCAAAAGTCTCAGACTCGAGTTTGCCTTTAAGCCATGCTCACTGACAGATCTCACACACTGATGCTATGGCTACTTGTGTTGATAATGTAAGGTATGATTATCAGAACCGCATACTATGGTCTTTTAGCTTTCAAAAGAGCTTTTCTGACCTCAGTAAAAATACTTCAATATTTATAATTGTCTGCCAATTTAAAATAGCAATAGTCTATGAAGTAAAGTAGGCTTAGTAATCCTTAACAATGAATGGTGGTATAAGTTATAATCTTATAAACTTTCAAAATCATCTAATCTTAAAATGTAAACTTTTTTGATCGCTGGCAAAAATATTTTGAAGTAAGTCGATTAGAGAACAAATAAGACTCCAGCCACAAATACATTTTAAAAAAACTATCCAGATTCTAAGGAGAATTATTTAAAAAGTTAAACAAAAAATGTTAAATGCCGTTGTGAAGGGAAGGGGGGCGTGTACAATAAACAAGGCTCCTACAGAAGGCTACCTATCATCGGGACGCCTCCGCCAATGGGCACAGACTGTTTTATCACCGTGAAGAACGTACCGACAGAGCACTTCCACTACCGCAAATGGCCAGTGTTACTCCGCCCGTCAAAGTACTTTTTCTGTTTTCTTTTGATCACACAATTGAACGCGTTGTATGTAGTCTACACTATCAGTAAATGCTACATTCTGTGTTGACATTCGTTGTATTAATCAATACTCTACAATACAATGGTACAACACAGCACAAAAATAGGGACTATGTCAGTGGCATATATGATGAGTTGTTTGTTTGCATCTGTTCGAGCTCTCGATAGCTTATGGCTTCTCATTAATTATGTGGACAAAAAGGGCAGAAGCTTTCAGTATATCTTTCAGTGAGTGTTGACTGCCATAAGAAAATGTTCGGCCTGTATGAAACTTCGAAAAAATGAAGAGACTGCTTAATACATTGAAATTTCACTGGTGCTAACTACATGAAGACCTCCGTTCAGACCCATTGTTGATTGGCTCTCAGATATAACCAATTGTGATTCGAGTTTTATGGTTAAATGTGTGACGTCAGAGAACTACCTCCAATCATATGAGTTTGTGGTTTGTTGACCTCCGAGAACCGCATCACCGCCTCCACTGTGTCCGTGGCGGAGGACTACTATATATTGAAGTCAAGCCCCTCAATAAAGGACAGAGTTGTAAAAACTCCCAGGCAGACGGGAGTGGAGTGACCTGCTGATGCAAAATAACCCTTACTAGTTTGGAAAAGAAGTCGCTAACGCTCATCTGATATAACTGGAACAACAAACCTAGCCGAATTTGAATTCGAAGTGAAATAATTATTTAGTTTATTTGTTTTTCACGTCAATCACTGAATCTTCGAGGTGTTTCCCGAATCCCCGAGACGCCTCCTTGAATGTAAGTGTTGCTATTAGTTGGATTTCTAGTCAGAGTTAGTGCACCGGTGGACTAGTGTGTTTGTCAGTTCAACATCTCAAAGTCATGGTTCAAGATGTGCTATCTTTATCTATGGGAAAACAGAAATGGCAAACGCCTGTTTTCTTTGCAGCTGTTCAGCAAAGGTTTGTTGGCTGAACAGTTGGGTGAGAAGAAGCTACCACAGGCAGAATTGGTCAACAATCTATTATTATTCGAGTTTACCAGTGCTATCTTGTGATAACTATGTGTTGATTTGATACAAACCTGCTGTTGTGTCTTCGTCCACTTGGCTCAACCACTCCTGTGTGTGCAATCTAGTCAGCTGTCAGCTGATGGGTGGTTAACGTTAGCGTTAGCTGACGGAGCTAATACGTCAACAAGCATTTTGTTGGCCTCGTCCTCGGGTCTAAATTCAGTGAAATGCATAGATTGTCCTCGAAATCTACGTAGGCCTATGTTAGAAACTGTGGCTTCATTTAGCCAACAGCACGTGAAGTATTGTCGCGAGACGCTCGGATAACACTGCTGACCAGCACAGCCTATTAGTATTCATTCAACGTGAGCCTGCCAGGTTTGCAGCGAGCTAACACTGGAGAAGTCCTTAAACGTTCGACAGCAATATCAAGAGAAATGTATGAGGTTGTTTCAAGTGGACCGCTGTGCGCTTTAACGTAAACCACTGTTGTCCACAGCACACACAACTCCTCGTAATGCAAGAAGATGCACCAACATGAGTCAGGGTGTGTGTCGACTATCGGGTCGGCTACAAAGTTGTGTGGAGGGTTCGATTATTTTTGTTTCACGAGTGGGCACTCGAAGGTGCTGCATGTCTGGTCTAGTCTGATGTCTCTACTGTGGCATGAAGTCATACTCAGGTCATCTAGCAAACCCAAGCTGAGTCACTTCGTCATAAACTAATTACAGATAGGTTGGCTAATTGCGTCCTGACCAACGTAGAACGCCCGCTATTGGTCGCTGCCCAGAAGGGAAAGGAGAATCTATTGCGCAATATCTTGTGTGTCGCAGTGAGTTGAATGTTCTACATTCCCATTGAGGAAAGACATTTTCCGTGCAGAAGTTTGTGGCTAGTGCTGAATGCAGGTTATGTAACCGATTTATCTGTTGTCATACAGTTGGAATACCAAGCAGAATGTAGCCCACGTTCTCCAACAATAAAATGACGGCGTCTCACTCGTGGGATGTTTACACGAGATGGCTGTTTTTTATTATTGGTAGAACAGTGAGATTTTCTTTCACGGTCATGTCGAAGAGGCCCTGTCAGGAGACATTAAATGTTGTAACGTAGACCTTTTCACTCAGCATCTCTGGTAGCCCATGTATACCATTGTAACATAAGGAGTTCCCTTGTTTAGATCAGTTGCATGTGTTATTTTTAGCCCATCCTATTGGTTTTTCAATCCCATGCAACACTGACAAACTGTATAGCTTCACCAGCCTAAGTGTAAGCCCTAATGGGCGTGTTTTTGTCTGTTGGCATGGCCTTAGGTTTTGTTAGGGCAAAAAAAAAGCAGAGCCAAGCAATGCATTTGGACCTCACATAATCTTGAATATTTTGCCTCTCCTTTCCTTCATTTAAGGATCAACAAGACTGCTACCCTGTGGGACAGACATTTTCACCGTCACCAGCACTTTTCACTCCACCCCCAACCTCCAGCCCAGGGTTTCTCCACTCTGCCCTGATCTGCCACCGCTGCCTTGGAGCTTTCACACTCTGCTAGAGCTACTCTACTCGTTGGACGACCCGAGCAATCCCCCGCAACCGTGACGCAGTTATGCAGCTTGAAATCCAAGTAGCCCTCAACTTCATTATATCCTACCTGTACAACAAACTCCCACGGCGTCGCGTGAACATCTTTGGTGAGGAACTTGAGAGGCAGCTCAAGAAGAAGTATGAGGGGCACTGGTACCCAGACAAGCCATACAAAGGCTCAGGATTCAGGTGCATTCATATCGGGGAAAAGGTGGACCCAGTGGTGGAGCAGGCTGCCAAAGAGAGCGGGCTGGACATCGACGACGTGCGGAATAACCTGCCGCAGGACCTGAGTGTGTGGATCGACCCATTCGAGGTGTCCTACCAGATTGGCGAGAAGGGGCCAGTCAAGGTGCTGTACGTGGACGACAACACAGAGAACGGCTCTGAGCTGGACAAGGAAATCAAGAACAGCTTCAACCCCGAGGCACAGGTCTTCATGCCCATCAGCGACCCGGTGGGCATCGGTGGCGGCTCGTCTGAGTCCAGCTCGCCCTCTCCGCCTTTTGGCCAGTCCTCAGCCGCTGTCAGCCCCTCCTTCCTGCCACGCTCCACCCAGCCACTTACCTTCACCACAGCCACTTTCGCCGCCACCAAGTTCGGCTCCACCAAGATGAAGAACAGCGGCCGCGGCACCGGCAATGGTGGCAGCAGCAGCAATGGCAGCAAGGTGGCCCGCACCTCCCCCACCAACCTGGGTCTGAATGTGAACAACCTGCTGAAGCAGAAAGCCATCTCCACCTCCATGCACTCGCTCTACAGTCTGGGGCTGGGTACCCAGCAGCAGCAGCAGCAGCAGCAACAACAGCAACAGCAGAAAGCCTCTGCTCTGTCCCCCAATGCTAAAGAGTTTGTGTTCCCCAACCTCCAGGGCCCGGGTGGTGCCGGAGGAGTGTTTGGAGGTGACAACCCCCTCAATCTTAGCCCCCTCCAGTACAATAATGCCTTTGATATGTTCACAGCCTACGGGAGCCTCAACGACAAGTCCCTTATGGATGGCCTAAACTTCAGTTTGAGCAACATGCAGTATTCTAACCAGCAATTCCAGCCAGTCATGGCTAACTAATAAATGAAGGTGTATTTATGAATGAATGTTGGCAAAAGAGTGAAGGGAAAAAAACAAATACACACAATAACGCACATTAGAAGTGAACTTTTGGGAGAAATAAAATCCTATATATAAATATATATATTTAAAAAAGAGAACTATATGGACATCAACCACAAGGTCCTGTTAGTCACTGGGAAGAGCATGTGCCCAAGGGTGTTTCTCCTTTTTTTTTTTTTTCTCCCATTCTTTTCTTTTCTCTGTGCCCCCTTGAGTTAGTCCTTACAAAAAGCTTGTTGTACGAATGAGTCCAAGCTTGGTTACTTACCCATCAACACACATTGTTTTATTTTCCTCTTCCTTTTTTTGCCAACCAAGCACAAAACAATTTTTTTTACTGCGTTTAAAAGAAAATAACTCTAAAACAAGGAAAAAAGAGGTTCAAGATCTTACAGTGTTTTGAAGATGGTAAGACTTGGCTTATTTCTAAAAAAAAAAAAAAAAAAAAAAATTGGCACTAATGAATATTATGGGGTTACTTGGTCTGTTTTCTAATTGTATAATTTAATTGAGTACAAAGTTTGTAAAATATCAGAGTATATATTGTTTCTACGACATGGTATTGCATTTATATCTTTTTACTACTCCAGTGATCTGTGATGGCTGCTGCAGCTTTACGTTGTTATTTGTTTTTTAATGAAAATTGTTAAAGAAAATCATCTTTTAGATCAGATATTCTAAGATTGTGTACAGAATATTCCTTAGTGTTGGAATTAAAGGATAGGAATATTTGCTCTTTTGAAACATAAGAGTTGTATTTTCTGTTAAGAATTTAAAGGACTTTTATATTTATATATAAATATGAGCTGGTATTTATATATAAATATAAATGAATTAATTTTGTACCTACATTGTGCAATACTTGATAAAAATACAGTATAACAAAAGTATTTTGAGTCAGTGTCTTACATGTCAAGAGGGACTGAAATAGTTTATATTGTTAAGTTTGTATTAAAATGCTTAAAATATATGCTTGTCTTTATTTTTTTTAATTTCATATTTGCACCCTGGCCTTTTTCAATAAAATAAACTTCCGTCAAAGCATATTCTTCTGATGTCGTCTTTCAGTTACACATATGTATGCAATCATTGTTCCAAAACATGAATAATTAAAAACAGACCATCAAGGCTCATCTCTCCAGTTCTGACATTTCAGTAGGGTCCGCTCTTATTATGAAATGTCTAAGGGTGTTTGTAGACTTCAGTATCAAAACCCACATGATTTAATTGTTTGTTTATTTATTTATTTATTGGTTGTTGAACTCCTCAACTAACTCGCCTTTAACAGAGAGCCAGGTCTTGTATGTTTACAAGTTGTAAGTTTGCATTGCTCTCAGACTAATTGTACATCACACTAAAACTTAAGTCTGTCAAATGCAAAAAAAATGTGGGAGGATGTTATTGCAATTCCTGCACGTCACAGTTAATCGTCTTTTGCCATGTGCTGGCGTGAATGTAATTAACACGGCCCCTTTATATGGCCGATCCCTCTTCAATGGATGGGCTTCTGGCTCACTCACATGTACTTGTGCTTTTTGCGGCTCAGCTTGGGGGGCCATCTCAGTGTTTCAGAGGTTCTGCTCAAACATCCTAGCTGCGGAGGGTCTCTTTTTGGTGGTGTTTGGTGGTCTTTGGTGGTGGTGGCTTGTTTTGCATCTCCTGGCTGCAATGGGGTGCTGAATTTAGCACATTTGAGAGACCTGCATTCCGTACAGCACAGGAGCACCAGTAGCAGAAGGAGTGGCAGCCCCCTCGTTGCAGTTGAGGTGATCCTTGTGACCGAATAAAACGAGGTCACACTGTACCTGGTGTCGACCCAACTTCCTGTCAAGCGGGCCCAGTTCACACCACTGCTGAACAGCTGATGATGGCTCTTTTTTTTCTGGTCTTGCCACAGCGCAAGAATGTCAATGGAGAGCGATTTGGCCAGGGCCAGCCAAGCAAGGCTCTTTCTTGTACTGTTTACGCAATAGTTGGTCATGTGAATGTCTGCGACTGAATGCGTAAAAAAGCGTGCCGGGTTCCAAACAGATGGAACATTCATTTAGGTTTAAAGTTTCAACAGCTTAACTTGTCGATGGGGTAATTGCGTTTGCTGTTCTATATGTGGTAAAGGTCGAAGCAAAAAACACCCTTCCCCCTCCTCCCTTCCCCTGACACACACACACACACATACACACACACTTTTATACACACCCCTAACCCTGCCTTTATTCACACTATGAAGAGCCTGTTGCCTATTAGGCCACACCAACAGCGCTAAGCAATCTTCTGCCCAATGTGCACTTTGTTTTCACAGCTGAAGTGCAAAGCTTCACTGAGCTCGCTCTTTGGGGAGGCCAGATTATGATATTTGTGGTGCGCACAGAGCCTGTTTGTTTATTTGTTGGCCTGCTCTAATGGGAGGGCTTTGGGAGAGAGAAAGAGAGAGAGAGAGAGCGGGATCTGGTCCAAGATACAGGCCAGATTTTCCCAGCATGCTGTGGGGCCTAGCCGTTGGTCAGTGTGCTTGTGTGTTGTGACTCACGGATCAGTCAGTTTGTGGCGACGGCTTATGTCTTACATGATTCACCTCATGAGTGCTCTATGAGTGTCCATAGCCTGTGAAAACTTGGCTCTATGTCAGTTGTGTAAGATTAGCAGGTTTTTGGTCACTAGTGTTACAACTAATCTGAATGACTTTCTTATGGAAGTAAACTACAAAATTTGTGGGATTTCTTGTTATCACACCCCTAGTCACTAATGGAAGATTACTCTGTGGTTTGGGATCAACATTTTCTGAGGTTTATTCATTTTCTGAGTGTGATCTGAAGAGCACCATTGCTCTGCTGACTATACTGACTATGGTTGGGGTTGAACTAACTAAGGCCAAATATACCCACAAACATGTCTCACGCAGTGTGTGGTGTTGAATGACATTTCAGGGCATGTTTACAGGGCCAACACACTGCAGACTTGGTCCAGTAGATTTCAGTGAACAACTGTTTCTTGCATAACCTCCAATGTCTTTATAGCCTGGGTGCAGTATTTTTAGCTGGTGGTAAATCTCTTGTACTGAATCATCCTCAACTTGTTGTGTGCCCAAATGTAATTTCAAAATTGGAGCATTATAATAATACTTAGTTAAAAAAAAGATCCTTTTCCAATGACACAAGTAAGAAGTTGATTTGAAATAGGCCAGTGTTTATTCTTGTATGTAATGGAATCTGAGGGACTTTGATCTTCTGGTGACATTTTGCCATCTAGGGAAATACTTGAGTGTTTTATAGGCATGTAGTTCAAGTCCAATATTCTGTGTGTACCAGAGATTAAATCACCTTATTAAGAAGCGCTTTATTATTCAATGCCTCATGACTCCAGTTTGGTGAGGTAAGCATGCATGTCATACAAGTAACAAACTTAACGCTGTGTATGTTCCAGAACAATCTCCACAACCAAATAGATGACTGAGCTTGAATAAATGGTACAGTATGAAAACAAAACTTATATAAAGAGTGACTGGTTATACAGTAATATATCGTTCTAAAAATGAAGAGGACATTCCAAAGTATATTGCGACCAAAGGTGGATGAAGTCTAGCTTCCCTGAGCCTCCCACAGTCGGTGAATAATAGACATTGTGACATTATTTTGAGCTCTTTCCAATGTTGTCTCCCGTCATCCTGTCATCAATATATGATCTCAAAGCCATAGATGGCTCTGTATGATCCGAAAGCCTTTCACTGTGACATCGCTGGTTTTGTCATGTGATTTTAAACATTCGTGTAAAAATGCTATGATATCCTAAGCAATTCCAGCACAGAAACTAAACATATATGTGTACCATGTATAGCAGAAATGTCTTTGGGTTCCAGGAAGAGATAGCATATCTTATCTGTAATAGACTTTGCTTTTCAGCTGAGACATTAAGGGGGATATTGCCTTAGAATGGTCGATTTCACTGATATAACCAGTCTTACATATTGCAAAGAGAGTCCAGGAATGGGGCTAGGTAAACACAGCAGTTTATAACATACATAAATGAAAGTACTCCAGTCCCCTGGTGTTATGAGATGTCATGATAAGCAGATAAGGAGGGAATTCTACCAGATCTTTTAATTTAGTATTTGTGGTGGTAGTGGTGGGGTTTAGGAAGAGATGTGGATGTATTTGAACTTCGCTCAGAGCTCACTTTCAAGAGTTGCCAAATAATTTTCCTCCAAGAGTCCAAGGATCATCTCTTTTGCCCTGTGGTGGTTTCAAGAGCTGGGAAGGGCCTAAGCCAACAGGCCCTCTATCAAACCATGCCATGTGTCAAGCCATAAAACAGCATGTAGCTCCAGCATTTCATCAGGCAATTTTGCCTCGAAATACCATCCAATCTACTTGGCCCCCAGGGGCAAAGAAGATCTGTGTGGATCTTAGCACATGTGTTGCATCTTTCTGAGAACAGGTTTATCAGATATTAATGGAATATCTCTTGGAATATCTGTAGAAACCTGTCAGCAAGTGTAGGATTATGTGATTTCCTGTATATGTTGCATCTTGTGAGGGATGAATGCTCTCTCCCTGTGCAGCTGTGATGCGTTAGCACCACACTGAGCTAAGTGGCTCAGTCTGGTGAGTATTCATGCCGTGTGGTGTGTGTCCACAAGGAGGTTTGTTTCTTCTGAATGATACTGGAATCATGATACCGGGACAGGGCTCTCTCTCTCTCTCTCTCTCTCTCTCTTTGTGTTTGTGTTTGTGTGTGTGTGTGTGTGTGTTAGAGAGAGAGAGAGAGAGAGAGAGATAGAGAGGCCTATGGCCTTTGTCTGGAGAAAGCAAGGGAAGGCCTTTATTGGTCAATCGTACGAAGTTCATTGGGCTTTTTAGGAACAGTATGTATTCATATCACAGGCTCTGTCATGATAAAATAAATAGATAGATAGACAGATAGATAGATTTAATGATTGATTGATGGCCTTTGATTGGACTTTGGATTATGTGTTGGCACCACTGAAATAGAACAGTGCACAGTATTTTGCCCCAGATCCCCCAGATGATCCAGTACATTGCTATGTATATAGTTAGGGTTTTGAGTGCCAACAGCTAACTCATGAGATCCTCTTGGTACTCTGTAAGGCAAAGGTGCTGAATTAATGGGCCGAGTCCAGAAGTTTCCAAATATGTGAGCAGTAAGAAATGCCTCTCATATTTCCTTTAGGTGTTCACTCTAGCGCCACACCCCACTGTGCACATTGTGATCACTATGACAACACACCTTGTTTTGCAGACAGAGCTCTGACGTCACACTCAGATGGCAATGGGAACTCCCACGGTGATACCACAACCAAATTCTTGTGTGTGTGTGTGTGTGTGTATGTGTGTGTGTGTGTGTCCTCTCTCTCTCTCTTGCTCTCTCTCTGTCCATATCTGCCATCCAGCCTCCCTTTCACTCTGTTTATCTATTTGGACTAGCAGGCTTGGGAAGTATTGGTGACAGATTGCAGACTCTTCTGAATATAAGTGCTGTGTTGGGGAAGTGTTCATCTTGGCATGATATTTAAGCACTCATAATTCCACCATCCATCACAGCTGTCTTCAACCTTATGGCTATTCCACTAACAAGAAAATAGACTTTGGACCGAAAAAGCATTAAAAAAGCTTATTCTTCACCTGCTTGTGAACTACATCTATGAATCTGGACAAAGTAAACATGGTGTGAATGCAATGTGAAAGTACATGGTGAAGGAGAGTAGAAACATTCAAAAAAATATGTTTATTAAAATTTATTTTCCAGAGCCTCGCTAGTCTCTGCCAATGAACCTATGTAATCCTTCATAAGAGCAGAAAGTCTGCCTTCAGCTGAGCGACCATTACAGCGGCACCCGGGGAACCACTGTCTTGTCATGAATCATGGAAAAAGGCCTGCACAATGAGAGGATGCAATATTGATGGATTTGCCATTGCTGTACAGTGCTCTGCCCTCTCTCCTTTTTTTCTCTCTCTCTTTCTATCTCTCTCCACCGTGTGTATCAGTAGCAGACTTAGACTACCACTCCCCCTCACCATCATCACCATCCTGTCCCCCACACACACAAACAGACAGACAGACACACACACGCACGCATACACACACACACACACACTACCTCTGGGTCCCTGAAGTATTTGATGTTCCTAGCCTGTGTAATTTAATCTCGGATGACTCCCTGCAGCTCTCGCCCATAAAACCCCCGGCTCCTATAATAGGAAGCCGCAACACAATTTCTTCTCTAATCTCACCGCCTCTGCTCAGCAGAGATAAGACAGCAGTTTGTTTTGGCCTCGACTGTGCCTGCCTGCATGCCTGCCTGCCTGCTCCGTGAGTGTCCCCTCCCCGCGTCACTCCAGAACCATCGTGCCCACGCAATCTGACCATTGTCTTGGGAGTGTGTGAACTGACACTCCTTGTTCTGTTTGTCTGAGGCCTCCAGGGCGCTTTTAGGGCAAAGGTCTCTCTTGGTGATGGGCATTAAGAGATGTCAGGAAGATTCTTGCACTTTGCAACACATGGATCCACACTCACACACATGCACACATTCACACACACACAATATAATACGGTCAGACTGGGCTGTCTCTATAGTTTGTCCTAGGTCATGTTTTCTTTCTTGTGCAACATCCATTGTTACTCCACAGAGAGACTGTGTTCAAACTGTCTATCTTTTCATGATGGTTATAGTTATCACAACACTTTTGGGTGCTTCACATCAACCCCCCCCCCTCCACACTGTCACAGTTCTGAAGACAGGCAACTGCCTCAGGCTTCGGGTGGGGAGGCCCCTGTGGCCTCCTATCAGCTCCCATGTCAACATTGTGTGTGTGTGTGTGTGTGTGTGCCTGAGAGAAGAGCTAATAAGAGAAACACCCCATGACTCAGGGCTTAAGAATTCCTCGCTGATTCAAGCCACTGGCATCTCAGTCAGGTGCTTTTGTGAACCAGCTGTCATACATGCAAATAAAATGTCATATGTGACCACCCGGCGTGATATATTTGCGTTGCGTTGCATTCATTTCACATGCTTTGTTTATTTCCATCCGTGTTTATGTTGCCCCATGTCATACACTGAGGACATTGATCCATCTTCAGGAGCATTTTGCTTTTAGTAGCATGTTAATTTCTGCTGTTTTTCCAAACCTCTTTTTTTTGGTAGATCTATCTAATGCTGTTTGTGTGTGAGAGAAGAGACCATGTACAGATTGCTTTTGCAGTGTCATACGTCAAGAGGGAATTCAAGAAAAATCAGCACAGCACTCAGAGGGACTCGGGAAGGAAATCTTTTCCAGGCTAAATTATTTAGCACCAGAGAAAGTAAATGGCACAGAGATGTGCAACTCCATTTCCAATAAAGGTCAGGGGGAGGGAGGGATGGAAAAATCCATCCAGAGCTGCACGACTCCCGCCCGACAGTCCTGAACCGAAGGGCTTTTTGCAGAATCTAATAGGGACGTGCCATGACAGAGCACAGGCTCCAGTCAGCTCATAAGTGAGGTCAGGCTAGACGAAACGGGATTGTGGCCCCTTGTATTAAAAAATGTTCAATGTATTCAAAAAGCCCTGAGAAATCCTCCTTTCTCTGGGGAGTGCTCCAGTGAAAGTTGGGACATGACTGTTGCTGCATAGCAAAATGGCCAACGAATGAAAGAGCTAAGGATAGTACCTTATCTACCAAACATTACCATTATTCATTTAAGCACATCCTACCATGTTGGATGACAGACAGCATTATTAACCTTAAGAAATTATAACAGAGTATGTGCACAGTAGGCTTATCTTAGTATATTTTCTCTGCTATTGCCTTTATTGCAAGAGAATGACATCATCTCATATCTGTGTTTATATATACTGTGCATGTGCATGGCCTGACTTGTCTTTAAGCCAGGCGTGGTTTATTAATCCAGGAATAGTGAGGTATGATGATGATGATGACGATGACGATGATGACGCCAGTGTTGGGCTGCTGTAGTCATGAAATGATTTTTGCTGCATGCAACTCTGAAGGGGAGCTCACTGTCACTCTCTTTCTCCCTCTCTTATATAACAACCAGAGGGCTGCAGTCCCAAACTGCAAACTAACAAGCTAAAGACTAAAATGTGGCGAGCGACACCAGAGGCTTCTCCCTGCTTGTTTACACAGCAGCAATTCAAGCATTCAAATTATAATGAAGGAAATTATGGCACTTGAACCTCCCAGCTGATAGAAAATTAATTTACAAAGTGCTTTTGGTCCCCCAAAAGCACTTTGAAAGCACTGTGCTTTTTTACCCCCCCCCCCCCCAAAAAAAAAAATGGACATTAACACATTAATGGTTTCTGATGATAACTTTTATGAAACATTCTGAGATTTTACAGGCCATCATCAAGATCTTTTATGTTCCAGTTCCAAATAAAGGAGGTGGTCATTTGAGGATAGCACATCTGTATCATCATGTTTTGCAACCTACAGCACAGATTTTGATGTGCACATCATGCTGTGTTTGAATCCTTAGAAATGAGGCACAGAGTCTTCATCTTTGGCCCAGATTTTTCTTTTTTCATATCAACCTTCTTCATCTCTTTCGCTTTGAAACCCAATCCAAACGCACCATGGCTGTGGGAGCTAGGTTAAGAGAGGAGCAGCTCGGCATCTTAATGATGCCATGCCAAGCGAAGACCACTCTTGTGTTGGTGTGTCAGACCCCGGGACTATGCCATGCTTGCACGATGAAGGGAAAGGACTGTGTGTGTGTGTGTGTGTGTGTGTGTGTGTGTGTGTGTGTGTGTGTGTGTGTGTGTGTTTGTGCTATAAGGTCTTTTCGTGCAATGTGTGCTATAACTGTGGTCAGCGCTGCACTTGTCTTAAGGTTAGACATGCAAGCAGCGTTATGAGCCATCCTCCCACTCACTCTCACCCAACTAGTTCATGCTACTAGACACGCTAAGGATTACAGACACTTAAAATAACACGCAGATAAGGATTACATTAGCATACATTTTAAATAGCATGCAAACATAACATCACTGAAATATCACTTAAAGTTATGAAAGAAATGCCATACATTTATACATCATAAATGTTATATATTTTGTATATTTATTGATACATTCATTATTAAGAATATATGAAATATGTGTGGAAAACACTTAGCAGATTGATCATTTAAAATCTTGGACTATAGTATGCATAAAGAAGCAACACACATTAGACAATTAAATATATCTTATTTTACTCATGACATCGCAGCGTAACATCAGAGGTGAACAGCATCTCAATGTTATGTACTTTTTTCTGTCACAGCACCTCATATGAACTGAGCGGTCCATACCTAAGTATGTGGATACTGTCCCTTAGAGTGCAGCTGGGCTACTCTGTGGTTCAATAAAGAGACTCTGCTCACTTGGTCTGGTCTTCTAGACTAAGATGGATTTTGCGTGGACTCTGAGGCACTTTGTTTTTATCACTTTACTGTTACTGACAGTATCTGAGTGGATTCTGCAAGGTTTTTATAATGAATTGGATTAAACGCAGGGACACTAATTTGTTTCAGCTAAAAATCCTTCGTCCTTCAGCTATATCCAGTGCACAAGTCAGCTCCCTCTGATCATCATAATGATTTGAGGCCTGATGAGCTTCTGTAAAGCACCAGTTGTGATTTGGAATAGAAATAGACCTGCTCATTGTTTTATGTGCCAACTGCTGTTCAGATTGGTTTAGCTTGTACCTAATAAGCATTTCATGCTTTTGGGAATGGTGAACATGTTCCGCTTCTCTCACACGTTTTAACTTCCTCCCTCCCTCTCTCCCTGTCTCTCTCTTTCCTCTGGCGGTCAGAGCCTACTAAGGATCCTGTTCCTGAAGCTTAAGGGCTGTCGCAGTGGCCAGGGCACCAAATGTGACCGTAGGATTGAAACGCCTGAGCACTGAAACCAAACAACAAACTCTAGTTTAGTGTGTGTATTTGTGTGTGTGTGTGTGTGTCTATCTCTACTCCCCTCCCCACCACCCCGGCTGCCTGTGAGCCACTGGCTGGCTGTGGCCCCCTACCCCCCGTGGCTGGAATGAGAAGTACTTGTTCTCCCAGCCAAGTGCCCAGTGTTTTCCTGCCCAGTGTCCTCAAGCGAAGAAAGAGAAAGTGAGGGGGGGGGGGGTGATGTTGTGCATACACCTGTTCTTTTACATGCCTTGGCAACACTGTGCTATCTTATGGCTCTGGTAGTAAAGCTCCTTTGGATTGAATTATATTGATTGAATAAAGTAAGAGATAGAGAGAATGGGTGAGCGAGAAGAGAGAAAGAAAGAGTGTGTGATTGATACAGACAGAGAAAGAGAAAGTGAGAGAGAGAGAGAGAGAGAGATGGGCTGGACACCTGGCAGGAATTCAAGCAGGATGAATTACGGCCTAAGCCGCACTTCTCTGCCCTTCATCCTCTTTCTCTCTTTCCCTTGCTCACTCTCTTCCCTCAGTGTGGCAGAGGTCACAAACTACTGCCAATGTGTTTATTTGGGTGTAAGTTAAGAGACTGGATAAAACAAGTAGCGTTTCCTTTTCATGTATCCAACAGGCATCTTCATTTCAACGTAAGGCTGTTAATGAGTTTATGTTTGTGTGTGTGTGTGTGTGTGTGTGTGTGTGTGTGTGTGTGTGTGTGTGTGTGTGTGTGCGTGTGTGAGAGAGAGAGAGAGGGAGGCAGAGCAAGATCACCACCATCCAAGGACGTTGTTGTCAAGAGCCCGTGACATTTCCATATGTATACTATGGCACTTCAACCTGCAATTAATGGCCGTATTCATTTGATTTCCGCTCTCTGTGACTGGGCCAGGGTGTGTGTGTGTGTGTGTGTGTGTGTGTGTGTGTGTGTGTGGGGTGGGGGGTGGGGATGCTTGGCATTGTGTGAGACAGGAAAACGCATTGAGGTTATTTCACATGGGAGAACTGCATTATGCATGAGCACAGATATGGTCATCAGCAGGGCAAAGGGGGCCCAAAGCCTGCCTGCCACAACACAATGAGGGCTTTTCACTTTCACATACGCATGTTTACAGTCTGTGTGTGTGAGTGTGTGTGTGTGTTTGAGGTGGTGGTGGTTTTATTGTGTGTGTGTGTGTTTGTGTTTGTGTGGTGGGGGAGCTGCCTGCCTTACAAATGTTGCTGCTTTTCCTCCAGTTCCCTCAACAACACTGCATCACTGTGCTCTGGCCTGGCCCCAGGAGTAAATTAATGGCTCTGGAAGTGAGATAGATGGGACTGAAGCAGCTGTAGTGCTCCCAAAGAGTGAGTCGTTTCCTCCTCACTTCTTCTAGGAGGTCACAGAAGTGCCCTTCAGGCTCAGGTGACAGATAGTTCACGTGTGAGTGTGTTTGTATGCACTGTATGGGTGTGTTTCCATATGATGATGAGTTACCACCCATAGTGCAACAGTGTCATAGTGCAATGTCAGAGGCTATTTAATAGTGTTGCCTATACATATAGTAACAGTAAAAGGCATTTTAAAATGTCTTTTCCGCCTGTGTTAGATTTGAATGGCAGAGAGCTATGCATCACGTTATATTTGGTATCTGTATACCCCGGGGATTACACTCTGACACTGACTTTATCTTTCATGTTGACAGCACTGGCAAACAGGCTCTTTTCTAAACGTTTGTGTACAGAAATGGAAGTGCATGCCGAGCATGCATATTCATACACAAATACAGACTCGCGTTCCAGCTAAGCCAAGGAGACGGGCCAGCACGCCAACAGCCCCTCAAAATGTCACTCTGTTTAATCCATTATTCATTCAAACCTAGATGTGCAGTTCCGACTCATGCCATGCTTGTAGCAGAGGGCAGCTGATGGTAAAACGAGACTATCTTTGTATACCTCCAACATGGATATCATCCTCTCTCTCCACTGTCTTTTTTTTAAAGCTGATCTGGTCTGAGATCCATGCAGCAGTGTGCCGTCACTCTCCCTCGGCCTGGCGTATTCTGGGTGCTTGCAGCTGGGTGCATGACAGTGCCATAATTAGGGTATAATCCCAATCCTCGTGGTGTGAGTATATCATAAAAAGCATGTGGATTATGCAGATAGCAATTCCTCGGAGCTCCACTCCAAAAATGAGTGAGACAATTTTATAATCCAACTCCACCCCCCCATCCCCCTGCTCTCAGGTCAGTCACTGCACACTTTCACTTTTAGTGAGTGCACTGACTTTGCGGAGTAAATCGGCGGAGGTGCTGCTGGTCCAGGAGTCATGGGACCAAAGCCTCACCTTAAGGCCACTGACCAGGCCCTGTCACTCCCAATCAAGGGAGCTCAGCATCACACCCTCTTAATCCAATCTATGCCTTCAAAAGCCAGTTGTAAAAGTGTTCACACGTCCTCAGAGCTGAGACGTGGCACTCTGTCTCTGACACATTTTTTGTTTCTTTTCCAGCATGAACTGATAATGTTCACACACACACACACACACAGGGAAATGAAGAATAACTGAATAGTCTGTTATGAGAATCAGCTAAGCAACATAGGGAAGTAAGCACACATTTAGAAACTGTCATAAGCCGCATGTGTTTTGCTCACTTGATGTTGAGCATTTATAACTGTGGTCGTATTTCCGGCAAACATGATTCAACCTCACACACACACACTTACGCATACTGAGCGCCCAGCAACACACCACAGCCACTGGGTGCTGTGAAAATAAAGGGAACAGCTGTCATTGCTGTGGCCACATAATTTAGGCAAAGCTGCCAAGGCAGTGGCTCCAGTGCTCTGACGAATGACACACACACACACACACACACACACACACACACAGATGCAAAAACACACACTGACTGGGCCTATGGGGATTCAGCAAAGGAGGAGCTCGGCTGCAAAGAGTAGCTGGCAGGGACCCAGTGGAGCTCTTAGTCTCAC
This sequence comes from Tenualosa thibaudeaui, assembly GCA_027481765.1. Lineage (NCBI taxonomy): Eukaryota > Metazoa > Chordata > Actinopteri > Clupeiformes > Clupeidae > Tenualosa > Tenualosa thibaudeaui. The sequence continues at coordinate 15,627,005 of JAIFZK010000002.1, forward strand.
GTGCTGTCTCCTAGCATCACCCACATCCTTAGAATAACCTGATGACAGCACACAAATCAAAATAGCAAAATGCCAGCAGATCTGATGAAATGCTAAGGAAGACAGACCTGGGCTCATATGTCAAAGTGAATGTGTTTTGTTTCGGCATGTCATACCAAATGCTGGCAGTGGCTACTTAGGCTACATGCTATGTCAGCTAAGCTAAGCTAAGCTAAGCTAAGCTCCTGGCATGGAATGTGAGAGTGGAGGGATAACTGAGGGCAAAAACACAAACAAAAACAGTGTGACAGCATGCAGGCTATGGGGGCACAACCCGACACCTGCCTTTGAGGAAAGGTTACGGTGGAATGAATGACTTCAGGGTGCTCTGCTTACGAGCCGCTCTCCAGTTTCCTAGCTCAGGTGAGCAGCGTGCAGGTGAGAAGAGGAGAAACTGGAGCTGCGCAGAGGTCCGTGAGACAAAGCTCCATGTTTTTCTTCCACTCATCTCTCTCGGCCAGTAAGTAATTGCCGGCCCATTCTGTGCTTAAGTGTCTCTCGTGAGCCAAATGAAGAAATCAGATGGGTGTCAAACCTGAGCGTTTTTAATGGACTGGAGTTTCAAAAAAGCCTTTGGAATATAGAAACTGTTTGTGTGAAACTTCTGTTTACTTTTTGAAACTTCAGTCTTTTATTTAAAAACATTTTATTTCATCCTGCACACCACCATCCCACCTACTTTAGAGGATACAGACAATAAAATAATATAATAATATATATAATATTATATATTATTATATATTATTATTATATATTATTATATATTATATATATATAATATATATATATAATAAAATAATAGTTATGTCTACCTTTTGTTGCTGCCTTTGAACAGTGTTCCAAAGTATTTAAACCAGATCCCCAGATAATGAATGCTGGGATGAACCACTCCTATCTACCCTAGAATAGGTACGGTACTCTTTGAGCTATTTTGGCAATTACTTTTAAAGCCAGATAAACACCCACACAAATCACAGTCAAGATAATATTAAGTTAAATATATAAGTGATGATAAGATGCTCGATCTTGATATTCAGTCAGGAGGATTTCCTTAGTTTTATTTTTGGACATACAAACAATAGCCTCTGTTGTGCATGCAGGGATAACATATCGCCTTAAAGCCATCTACCGACAATCCGAAGTTCTGCACTGAGTGAATTTACAGAGGCTGTTCCGGAGGAGTTGTTCTCACGTGCCATGGAAAGAGTATAATTGTCAGCATTAATTTTCTATGAGTTACGTTTCTAACATGCAACATGAAGAAAATAAGTCCAGGGATAGTACTCTGCTGTACACCACACAACATAGTTAAGAGAAAAGTTATCTGTTTTAACATATGTGAGATCCACCTTGTCATCAAAGTGGTTGACCTTGTCAGCAAAGTGCTTGTGTTTCTTGTGTTTTTTACCCAATCAGTTTTCATTTGTTGCTTTTCACAAATATTTACATTCTTGCTTCAATATTCCTGATTTTAGTAATACATCCTTGTTTGCATTTACAGCAAAGTATATGTGCAGTAGTCTGAATAATGAGTCTTAACTTACTTTAATGGCTATAATTTAGGAACATTGCATGCTGGGCTGGGCAGTCCTCCAGTAGGAGACGAGCATAAGACACATAAGGTCTCTCAACAATTAGTTACCAATATAGTACACAAGTCGACTGTGCACATCCAGTTTGTGTTAGGTTACATGCTGTGTGTGTGTGTGCGTGTGTGTGTGTGTGTGTGTGTGTCTCTGTGTGTGTGTGTGTGTGTGTGTGTGTGTGTGTGTGTGTGTGTGTGTGTGTGTGTGTGTGTGTGTGTGTGTGTGTGTGTGTGTGTGTGTGTGTGTGTGTGTGTGTGTGTGTGTGTGTGTGTGTGCGTGCGTGTGTGTGTGTGTGTGTATGTGTGTGTGTGTGTGTGTGCGTGTCTCTGTGTGTGTGTACTTGTGTCTGGGTCACGTCAGTCCTCTGCTCGTCCCTGTGCACTTCTGCAACCATCTAAAAATAGCCGACTTAGTCTCCTGGTGGTGCTCTATCTCTTAGCATTTTAAAAATGGAGGCTCAGTCTACCCATTTATTTGAACTAAAAGTCTCCATGTCTTCGTTCTCCTCACACCTCTTTATATCTTATCTACCACTTATCCTTTTCTCTTTCAACAGCCATGCAATTATATGTCCTTGCCTATTCTGATCTTTTGTCTGAGACTTGTTTAGGTAGGAAAATAGTGCCATTATTTTCTGTGGCACATTTAAAAACTGTGTTGGTCTGCTTTGCATTGCACACATGATATATTCAGATATTTCTGGAGATGTTGGTAAATGTGTTTGCATTTTCTGTCTTCAAAAATGCATGCATTATATAGACCAAAGAAACAACACACATACAATGCAAATGAATATTACCAAACATCATTTTCTCCATAAGAATGACTCGACAAATGACACCATTCAGCCACTACAAATCCTTATAAATCCCTGTGTTGTGGTAGTCAGGGTTTGCAGCAATAGCTGGTGCATCTAGTTGCTTCAGCTTTCATTTGGGAGGTGATGTTCACAGAGCGAGAGATAATTAAAGACTAGGGCCATAAAGCCAGGCACAGCCAGCTACTGCTGTTTGTTGTCGTCAAGGAGAGGCCACGCTTAGCCGAGCCGCATGTTAAACAGGGGGAGAGCGTGAGCACAGAGGCTTGCGTGTTCCCACTGCAAGTTTATTAGTCATTAGTCCGAGGCACACTCTGGTGTTCTGGGTGCCTGTTGTTGTTGGTGTTTTTTTTTTTTTCTTTTTTTTGGAGATACAAGAGCTCCTTGGTGTCAAGTGTATGGAGGCTCCCCACGGGCAATGCAGTTCATTTGAGCCAAAAGGGGAGGAAGGTTATCAGGTCCTCAATCTCTGAGAGAGAACTGGACAGCACTGGATGTACACTGCACAGCTACCATGGACTTCTCATTGGAACTTGATATCACATCTGTGCAAGTACAGATTAAACAGATAATGGACTAAGTAGGCTAGTGCTAGGGGTTAGACATCTCTAGGCTAGGCTAAACATCTCTATAGCCTGCAGCTCAAACTCCACTTGAGTCCGTGTGATAGATCACACAGTTTGTACTGTTTGATCGGACCAGAACTCAAACACAAACACACCCACCTCTCATTCAGACTTCTGAAGAAGTGTGTTAACTCCAAAGTTGTTTGAGTCACACTTAATGCAGAGGACTTCTGCTTTAAAGATCGTTATGAACAATTGTGCTTCTCAGTGCTAGCCTGCTGTAAATTCTAAGCAGACATTGTAAAAATTTCTGACCTTAGTATAGAAGGAGAGATGGATAGCAAATAGCGAGGTAAATAACAAAAACTTGCAATGTGTGCTTCCAGATGATAATTTGATTGTAAGTGAAAGAAAAATGCCATGAATTCTAGCATAGACATTGATACTTCCCCAAATAGGCATTTTGCTAGAAATAAAAGAACACAATGTATGTTTTATGTATATTGATTTCACTCATTATGATAGAACCACTTCATAATCTTATTCCTCTCTCTCTCTCTCTCTTCTTTCTGAACTCTTCCCATGTTAAGATCCAAGTCTCTGAAGTTGCTGTTACTAGTAATTAATTCACCATTCTTGTCACTGCAGCAGGAGAACCCCCACCTATTTAGATGCATCCAGCATGTGTGGCCAGTCACAGTAAACAGGAAAGACGTTGTCTTTAAGACAAAGTGGCAAGCCATGGTGCGAAAAGCAAACTTTTATTGATTTCACAAGGTAGACAATTCGAAACCTTTCATTCCCTGCGGGAGAACAATGCCTGTAGTCTTGAATTACGACCTCTCTGAAGCATAGTTTGCATAGATTACCTTTTAAAGCGTGCGGAGGCAGAGAAAGTGCCTCGGTCCTTTTTTGTTGAAGAGAAAAAAATGTTTGAATAGATTCGTCACACCCGTGAGGAAGGAAGGAAAAAAAAAGGTGCTTGTGTGTATCTTTTCATCTGAACTGTGGCAGTGGAAGGCCTAGGAGCAGATACTGCTGATATGAAGAGCAGCTCGAGATTGAGGATTTACGATAAGCTTTTATCTGCTTCCCCAGAAAACACTTTAAGACAGCAAGCCTTCCACTCGGGCCAGCTCTTGGTTCTCTCTCTCTGTCTCTCTCTCTCTCTCTCTGTTGCTCCCCTTCTCTCTCCACCTCCTGTTGCCCTCACATTTTTGTGCACGTGTCAAGGACGGGTGTGAGCCAGGGATACCAACATGAGTCAGGGCACCAGATCCAAAATACCCTGCCAAAATGCCCACCACAAATACATGCGCCCACCACCAAGTAAACACGCACAGACACACACAAAGATACCCACATATGACATACAAACAGACATGTGCAGATGAATACACACACACATACACACTCGCAAATAAGCATGCACACAGTCACAAACATAGCTACACCTTAGACAGAAATAAATGTCAACCTTCATTTCACCTTAATAGAGGCGAGAATCGGGTAGCAAAGATGGGCTGTTATTTAGTGACTATCTATTTAAAGACGCCAAGGCTCCCTAAACTCTCTCTCCGTTTGATGCTTCAGCAGATTGACAACTGAACCCATGACCTGACTTCTAATGTGTACACACTCATGATGTATGTGCTGGTTTATGTGATGGTGTAAATTTGTGTTAACCAGTGTCGACCAAGTCTGTGTGAGAGAGGGAGAGCATTAAGCTACTACACTGCTACTGAAATAGAATGAGATTGTTTACAAGGGATGTTGAAAGTGCACCTCTTATCACACAGACCACATATGGCAACTCAAGTGTCAACCTTTGACAAACACCACAAGCCTATACAGTGTACAATTAAAAAAAAGTCATATAATGTATGTAAATTCAGAGCATATATTGAGTGTGTGTGTGAGTTTTATATGCAAATGGGAGCTAATAATGTTAAGCACTGTCTAATTTAATTTTAATTACTCACAGAAAACATTCTAATTATATGTAGCATGCAGATTCTGACCTCTGTCTCATCTTTATAAATGCACACGTAGCTTGCGTACCTCAACTCCCCAAATGAAACTTTCTTCTTGAGCATATACCCAAGAGATGCTCTGTAGACTTTGATGACCTCATCAAGTGATGTTTAATTGCCATGGTCTGTTGAGTTTAAAGTGCAACATTATGGTGGTGTGTTAATCTTTCTAATTGGATGTTATTTACATAGATGATTACAAAATCTATTTATCTGGGTGAGTAGAGACACAGAGAGCACATTGTTACAGGTCTGTGTGTTCCCTGGGAATTAAACCCTTGACCCAAAACATTCAAACTACCTGTAAAAAAACAGTGACATTATGACATTGTGAGAGGTTATCCAGCTATCACGTCAACATCACCCACAACACCATTCACCACCACCAACAACAACAACAACAAAACACCCAAGAGGCCCATCCCTCAGTTGCTCTTCTCCCTCACTTCTTCCTCCCACTCACTCTCCTCCTGCCATAACCCCCCCAGCACACACACACACACACACACATACACATACACACACACACACACACACACACACACACACACACACACACACACACACACACACACACACACACACACACACACATACACACACACACACACACACACACACACACATACACATACACACACACACACACACACACACACACACACATACACATACACACACCATCCAACTGCCACTGACAGCAGGCCTCGGCCCTGGCTTTTTAAAACCCTGGCCCCTGGGGGCACCAAACATGGAAAGAGCCACATCACAAACACATCAGAAGATATATATAGCCACCGCCACTACCAGAGGGAGTGTGGGCACCGGGCTGTCAGCAAGCCCCCTCTCTTCCTTGGAAAACACCACTAGAGAGCGGATGAAGAGGGACACAGAGAGAGAGAGAGAGAGAGAGAGAGAGAGAGAGAGAGAGAGATGGAAAATGAAGGAGAAAGGGAGTGATGTAGGCATTGATGATACCACCAGTAGACACTGAGCTACCATGGGAGTCAGATGAGTATAGTCCCAGACAGTAGCAGTACTAGTAGCACTTCTACAGTACTTCATAGAAATGTGATGTATTGGATGTCAAGAGTGCTTAAAGGAGACATCTGTGATTCGGTTTCAGCTTCACTTAAGGCTGTTGATGTTTGAGCTCAATATTCAATGAAATTGTACCCCTCCCTATCATGATGCTTAACCACTGTGTTCATTGGTTAGAATTGTGGATGGCTTGGTCTGGGGCACTGCATGGGTTTTCTGTATACAAAGCCTGAACTGTCTGATAGGCAAAGGTTTCCTAAAGATAGCTTTAAGACTGTAAGAAGCAGTTAGCTGAATCAGACAACGAATGTGTGGGCTCAGAATCACAGACCCCAGCTCTAGAGTGGACATGAACAGCAAAAGGGCATAAGTCAGTAATGGTTAAAATAACACTCATTTGACTGTCTCTAAAATATACATAAAATGAGGCCACTGTCTTCCAAATACATCAAATCACATAATTGTGCCAGATAGGCTAATGCAACAAATTATACTATTTAGTCTATGAAGTTCAGAAAAGTGACAGTATAAAAACTCAGGAAACTCAGGAAAAAGAGTCAGGAAACGTAGTGGAGAAAAAAGGGTTACATCATTTTTTTTACCCCAGTGACCCAAAGTAATCAACATTTTGTCAGAGCAAAACCCATTACCCAATCCATTCTGTGTAGTGTAACGCTATTCATAACATCCCTTTGTAAGGCTTTTTCCTGCGCACTGGGAGGATTATAGACTTCATCAATAATGTGGCGATGACGTGTCCTATGGAAACAGTGGGCTAAAGATGACTCACTGGCCTTGTTTGCTATGAATGGGGGCCATACGTTGCACACAATTGATGCCTGGGAGCTTTTCTCTTCTTTAGCTCGGTGGAGCCAGGAGGAGGGGGAGCTGCATGCCCTGTAGCCTGTAATGCACTTGGTCCCTTCAGTACTCTGCTTATGTGTCTACCCTCTCAGTTATCAATAACTGCTGTGGTCTGTGATGAAAATGAAAGCATAACACATTGCATACACTGTATATCAATCTTATGTATGCATGTATGTATGTATGTATGTATGTATGTATGTATGAGTGTGTGTATATGTTTTGCTTTATTTCCTTTTGTGGTAAAAAAGTACATTAATATAAATTAAGGCCATTTAACATATACGAAGCACTATGAGTTTGAGTTAATGTACCGGTAACACTGCATATTACTCAAAAACATTGTGCTTAGGCATGCATAATAATGTGTGTTCAGCTGTGCTGTGAGGCTGAAGGGACTGATGCAGTGGCCTCAGTGATAACACCGAGCTGCACCAGCTGGGGGGTTTGCCAGCCGTCCTCTAACACAGGGCCTCCATCGCAAATTAAAATCGTAAAACAGCCTGACTGTGATCCCAGGCAGTCACTTGAGGGGAACCTGCCTCTGCCTACCTTGTATCCTTGGGTCTCCTCTCACAGATAACTGCAGCTGAATCCATTTAACCTGCGGAATGAAGGACTTCACAAAATTCAATCAGGGCATCGTAGTCAAATGAAATTGGGATATATTTCACCCGCGGCAGGATTTTTTTGGTGTGTGTGTGTGTCTGTGTGTGTGAAACAATATCCAGCGACTAAGGTCTTGTGCTTTTGATACAGACCACCATCAAATCTATCAATCTCCTCTCTTTTTTATAAACATGATAGATAGGAGAGACACCATGCATGGGAGACAACAACTCACTTTTCCATCCACTTGTTATGTGTTCATATTCATTGTACTCTGTATTAATCATCCTTATTAAAATACACTGAAACTCTGTATCTAACCTGTGCTGAACATACCACTTCAGCATCACCATCACTATCACCACCATCATCATCATCACCATCACCATTTTGCACTTGAATCCTTTTTTCCAGATCCTCTATTCTGCTCTGTACCATTCTGTCTTTTCCTTTCTTTTTCATCTCTCTCTTCTCTCCTATTTTTCTTGTCCCCCTCTCTTTCTTTTAGCTTCTCTCTCCCATCTTCTCCTTGTTTCTTTGCACTGTCAGGCGGTGCATATCAGTATTCCAGAAGATAAGCCACTAAAGGCAAAATGAATGAGGAATCTAACATCAGAAGACCATGACTGTGAGTCCTGCCCTTCGTCTAAATCTAAAAGTTGTCCATAATGACATAACTGACATTTCACCACACCTTTGAAATTGTGAAAGAACAAAAGTCTGTAAACTTTATTTAACCAGTCACCAATAAGTGGTTTGTATTACATCAACACTAGCCTTACATTTCTAAGGTCACTGTGGTGGTGTTAGGAGCCATGTAATGTATAATTTCTATAGGAGCCTTAATCTTGCATGGCAGAAACAGCTACTTGGGAGCATTTCCTGTCAGCCTTGCCTAGGAGGATTCTGGTGTTAAGTAACCTCCATCCACCCACTCACTCCCTCACCCAACCCCACCCCACATCTACCCCATCCCACCCCTACAGCTGTCTCATCCCTGCCTGCCCGCTGGCTCTCTGCATCCCTGGCAGATGCATCCTGGTGAATGTCTTACATAACATAGCCTCCATCACAGCTCTGGTGGACAGAGATGAGTAGGAGTGAGGAGTGTAAATGGGCTGTTTGGACAACAAGCACCACTCCCAGCACTTAGGATTATTAGCCCTGCATGTATGCGTTACAGACACACAAACACACACTCACAAATATGGTCAACTAGCACGTCGGATGGATTCTGTTGCTAGCAATATATATAAATGTATATGTACAGATACACAAAACACACCCAAAGGAGAATATATCATTTTCACACTACTCTGACTCTACAATGAGCCTGTTTTTCCTTACACATACATCAATAAACAAGCAGATGGAGGTCTATTAGTGTTGACGGCCTGTGCACTCCACCCAAGTTGGAGCCCTAGGTTCTCATCGACCAGCGCAACATTATCAGAGGCCAGATCATCGGTCACCTTCACAAACATTCAGAGACAGGGGAAGATCTCTGAGGTACATGCAAAGTCATATTTATATACAGTAGATACCCTCTTCTGTCAATATCTTGCATGTATGCTAAATAATTAACAAAGAGGAAGACCATGTCTTTGAAAGTTTGGTGGCTGGTCATTAAATTCCCAGAGGATTCAGTGTATTTGTATCCATTAATAAATCTATTTCCGTCATAGGTACTGGGACTCTACTTTGTCTGAGGTATCCCACAAGGTGAAAATGACAGCATTTTTAACACCCGATACCGTATACATGATGCTTCTCTTGTAGAGTTTCATGGACTGATTTAAAAATAAAATAAAATCAATACCCGACATAAGACAACGAGAGAGGAGATGCCAGAGTACAGAGAGCAACTAGTTCAGGTTATTGATTTGGACATGCCACACAGCTGAACAAAACACACAGCAATGGGAAATGGCCGTTCAAGGTATTTTCAATTAAGTTAAATTATGACTTCTTTTTTTATCTTTTCTGTGTGTGTGTGTGTGTGTGTGTGTTGTGTTTGTGAAAGTATGAGGAGAGAGGAGATAAATGGCTACTGAACTAGACTGAGAAAGACATGAGGAGGAGCTGGCATAAAAACGTGAGTGTGAAAATAGCTGTTAGATAAACAGAGAAAGACTGAGAGAGAGGGAGAGAGAGACAGAGAGAGAGAGAGAGAGAGAGAGAGAGAGAGAAAGGGAGAGTAAAAACTCTCTTTCAGCTCTCTCTCAGACTGTTACGTGGAGTGAGCCCAGAGGAAAAATACAAGAGTTGTCTCTCTAACCTGCCCTGGTCTGATCTTTCCTCAAGTACTGCAAGGGGGATAGAGCAATGACTGCAGACTTTAAGCCAGCAAGAGACACTTCTGGAATCAAGATGCTGCACCATCTATCCTCTGTGTGCTCTGTCTGATAGATGAAAGAGTGTGTGTATGTGTTTGTGTGTGTGAGAGAGAGAGTGCTTCAGCCCACCTAATGGATGTAAACCAATCAGATGACAGCTTTCTTCTCTTGCATGTGCAAGTCTATCCAATCAAATTCAGACTGCTGTGCTGATCCGAAAAAAAAAGATCCCCCTCCCTACCCCCTTCCCGCTCCATAATGCAAGACCTGCGTTTTAAAAAAAAAATTTTTAAATGGTACGTGTTAGAGCATGGGCCATTGACTTTGTCTTCTCTGGAGGAATTTAGCCTGCAGTAAATGGACTGTGTTCCGTTTAACCTTAAGCAGGAAATGGAATAATGACCTGCACCGCCAGCACTCATATCGTTCATTTTCCACACCTGATTAAACACATTAATAACATGTTTTTTTGGCTTAGGGAATATTCTAATCTGACAACACAGTTTAGCAAACACACGGCCAAACCAACAACAACAAAAAATAACTTTAAATTGAAATTAAAATTAAACTTTAAATTAAATTTACTAAATTTACCTCGGATAATACTTTCAGGTATATAAACAATACTGCAGTACAGCTTGAACCACCAGCTAAAGTCTGCTCCTATCCACTGATGTCATATGACAAGGTTGTGCCAGGTTGTCCCGCACTGCCCCCTGATATGGACAAAGCTCAGTCCCTGCACCACAATGCTTACACATGCTTATGCCACATGGCTGAGCAGAACAGGTCAGGGAGGCGACGGCGTCGGCTGTTGCGGGGGAGCAGCCCCTGCAGGTCAGGATGGCAAGTCTCTGCTGCCTTGTTTGACCCAGGAAGTTCAAACACTTTCCATAAATGGCAGTGACTCTGAAAAATGATTGTATTGCATAACAGAGCCGTGATGTCAAAGTGACACAAACACACACATGCATACACTTACACACACACACACACACACACACACATAAACACACAGGACTACAAAACAGCTGTGCCATCGTGAATGGCAGTGGGTCTGAGTATGTTTTCATAACATGATTACCTGCTTTTCAGAGAAACACAGTGCTGTTTAGCCAATAACACTGCAGTTTTTGCATCACTTCTAGCTTATGTAAGGGAGGTGGAATCTGAAAAAAAGGGATGAATGCTGCTATTCCTAACCCCACTCTCTAAAAATAAGCATGAACAGTGAGGTTGATGCTTCTTTCACACGGACATGTCCCAATGTCACACTGTCAGTGTAATCATCCCGCCGTAACCAATGTCAGACTGTCAGCGTAATCATGACATAACAAACTGAACTCAGGGTCACATGCTGGAGTCAGCTAAAAAATGGAACATTAGCAAGCTGTAGCAAATCTTCAGTGTGGGTGGGGGGGGGGGGGGGCTGTATTTCTTTTAGATCAGCTCTGAAGAATAATAAAAGATAAACAATAACAATACTGTTTGTATCTCTGAAAACAACAATGACAACAGAATTGTGGCACTGTTATATGATATTAAGATATGGTTGGAAATAATGGTTTTAATCTCTCAACATTACGATTCATGGCAAAAGATTCCTGCCTACTCTTGCCACTTTTCTTCAGTCTACGAGGCCATAACACATTCACAAACCAATTAAACTCCCATCACACAAGTCTTCTCCTGTCCTCTTTGGTTATAAAGCAATAAAACAGCTTTGTTCTCAGCAGGTCTGTGAGCCAGAGGGGGTCTTTGGACTCCCCTTGCCTTTGCACCCTGGACCCTCCATCTCTTATCACGTGAGAAGATAAAGACCGCTTTGGCCTGGCACTTCCTGAAAAACTTGGTTGCTTGAGCCAGGACTAAAAAGCACACAATAGCAATTTTGAGTTTTTTTATTATTTTTTTAGTTAGTTTGTTTTGTTTGTTTTAACCCCAAATCTTGTTTCCACAAAACCCTTATGTAGAGTGAAAAAAAAGGACCCAGTAATTTTTTTTTCAGCTCCAGGGGGGCAGGAGGTGTGTTATATTGACATGACAAACTTGCCATCATATGTGCTGCTAACTTCAATGAAGGCATCAGATGAGGGTGTGCGCTTCAGGCTGTGCTTTTTACAGTGTGTTCCCTTTGTTATCTGTGTTGTGTTTTTGTCATAAGCATAATAACAGTGGAGGACAGTTGTGACAACAAACTTACCCTTACAAATCTTTAGGCTTCTCAAACAAACACAGATAAGTGCCCTTTACGGTGGGCTCATCTCAACGCCCCTTCTCAATCACCTTGGTTCCCTAGATTCTCAAAAAAGGTCAATTTCTACCTCTTATGGAATGCCAACAGTAAATAATTGAGCATGTGTGCGGTTAGTGTGGCTCAGAGAACTCGCGAGGTTGCCTTTGATAAATAATGCACAGCCACTAACTTCAGCGCCGTAGGTGTGATCTAAATGCATCTCTAGCCTCTAATGGTACACACACACACACACACACATAAATCCCTTACAGCCTTTAAATGGTCATATCAGCCCCCACTGGATGGAAGCAAAGTGCAGCTGACAAGCAGGGGCAGCTCCTGGGGACTTGTCACTTGCTTGTGATTAGCAATCAGGGCCTCTGATGTGGCTACGTTAGCTAACTGTACGGGAAGGTGCAGTTGCCGACACAGCTGATGAAGTCCACTCGTGCCTGCGCTGGCTCTCGCTATCAGTCTGCCCCCCAGTCTTATCAGCTGACTTTGCCACAGAGGAGGTTATTGACCGAGCTAAAGTGCACCTCCCCTCTCTCTTCTCCAGTAGTGTGGAGGTGCTTCACATCTGCATACGTGCTTCTGATTGAATGTGCTTAGCAGCCAGACTTTTTTTCTTTCTATATGGCAGAAAACTCTAGAAAGCGTACTGCATCCAAGCGATCGCTGTGCGAGTTAGTGGAAGAAAAGTAGTTGTTGGAATGGCTACTGCTTTAATGAATTTCTAATAAAAGACAAGAAAATTAGATTGTGAACCTGACTGTGAAAGTGATGAGGAGAGGTATCCCTATCTATTATCCAACAGAAAGAACACCTAGTAATCAACCCCTTGTTCCCTGAGGCAACATCTTGCTTTTTGTACATGCATCACCAGGAGTTAGATTGTTTTTGTGTTAATGCCCATTGCTTTTATTCATTTTTAATTCAGTTTTTGATTCTAGAGAGAGAGGCCTGGTGAGCCCTTACTGAATTCACTATTTCTGTGAGATGTATAGTATGTTCTGAACACACATCATTTAGTCAATCATCAATTCATGTTTATGACTCATCCTTCATACCGAGGATGAGCTTTCAGCACCCAGACTTCCTCTTCTTAACTCTGGGTGGAGACTATAGTTGACCCAAAAGCTTCCATTCTTCTGCTCAGCATCAGTGTTGCCGCCTGAGTCTGCATCTGCACTGATGTGGCTCGCTGGCTTTTGGTTATATCTCCTATCTATTCTTTTCTTATTATTTTCTTCTTTTTTACTTTTTTGAGTGTTTTACCCAAAAGCCTGGAGATAAACACCAAGAATAGCTAAGTGAGGAAAACCAAGCAGAGCGAGTGAGCAAGCGAGAGAATGAGTCATGCAGATCAGCTGCAATCGTCCCTGGCTGCATGCTAAGTCCTCATATGTTGCCTGAACACATACACTTTCACACACTCACAACATGTGCACGCGCACACACACACACACAGATATAAATATGCAAAGAGAGAGGGAGACTTACATTTACACACAATTACAATGTGTACAGGCATGTCTGGACACACACACACACACACACACATTGCTTATCACACCGAGGGACAGTCTGCCTTTTAAAGCATGAAGAAGAAACTTGCCTAAATAATCTGTGACTAAATAGTCTGCACCACTCAGCCATTCTGGTATCATCTTGAAAAACTGCCCCCTCATTTTTTTTCCTGTTTATGCTATTATTGTACCTTCCTGTAACCCTGTCCACTTCTCTAAATCAAAATGTAAAGGGACACTACATAACTTTCTGTCATTTTCTTATAGTTCCTCTGGTTCCCAGTCACGCTCCTGGAGCAGGGCCCAAAATTGACATTGTCCCAAATGATTTAAAAGCTCAGTCAGTACCTATTGCATTGTCTGTGGGAGTACCTGAGAGTTCAGCACAGAGGTCTCTGCTGTACTCTATTCCCTCTAGAGTTAAGTGGAAAGCTCCCACTTTGAAACCACTTGTGCCAGTTCCTTCAGAAGTGTGAGTTATCCCGTACATCCCAGTTGATGAAGCTGCTATGTTACTCTTGCACATGTTTTTTGCACTGTCTGTCTGTAGCCAAAGCACTCTGAATGAAGAGCTTAAAAACTTTTTATCACATGGGTTCCAAAAACTGTTTGCTCTGTTTAGATTGCTTTGCAGTCTTGGTACTTATATGTCAGTGGAAGAGATGTAGAGCTGTGTTCAATTGTTGGGCAATTCATTTACCCTCATGACAACATGCCATGCTGGAGGTTTGATGACCAGATGAACTGTAGACCGACAACTGAGCAACTGAACTGCTTTAGGTCAACCTGCATATGTGTGTGTGTGTGTGTGTGTGTGTGTGTGTGTGTGTGTGTGTGTGTGTGTGTGTGTGTGTGTGTGTGTGTGTGTATGTGTGTGAGTAAAAAAGAGAATGTGTGTGTGTGTGTGTGTGTGTGTGTGTGTGTGTGCGCCTGGACTGTACACAATGTACCAAGGCACATTTTCCTGGCAGGCAGTCAGACACAGGAGGTTGTTTGCTGCAGTGTACAGGGGCACCAAGAGTCATGTTTCCCTCACTGACACTCATTTCTATTTACCCACACACACTCGGATACAAGTGTATGCACATGCAATGACGCACACACACACACACACGCACACACACACACACAGTCAAAAAACAAACACACAGACATGCATTTGCACACAAATATACAGATATTCAAGCTCACAAGCAACCCGCATACACACTCACACAGTTAAAAAACAAACACAGACATGCATAATAACACAAATATACAAGCTCACGAACAAGCACCTACACACACACACACACACACACACACACACAGACATAATGAATCTCCTCCAAATTCTTGTGCTTCCAATTCTTATTCCCCCACCTGCAAACACAAAAAGTCACTGCTGCATGCATACTTCACAAATTTGTCTCTTGTGATTCGAAGACGCCCTCAATTAAGCCGACTTGCATAGAGACAGGAATCTCTTCAGAATGGCAATGGCAAGGGCTTTGTCCTATGGCCTCCATCCACACACGGTGTCCTTGGCACGGCGAGATGGCAGCACTCTCCTCACACGACCCTACCACTACACTCTTTGCTTATTAAAAGGGTTGAGTGGGGCAGAGAAACTAGGGAGAGTGGAGGGGGAGAGAAAGGAAGAAAGAGGGAGAGAGAGAGTGCGGAGAGAGGGAGAAAGAGGGAAAAAAGAGAGAATGGGGAGAGAGGCATAAAATGAAATCCCTCTCCTGTTACAAATTCAGAGGCTGGCTTTGTTGCTTTGTGGGTAAATCCAAAGCTCTGACACACTGGCAAATTGCAATTGCACTGCCGGGCGATGGTCACTTCTCTTTCACCTGCCCTTTAACACTTTCACAACCTTCCCTTATCCTTCCCGCAACCCTCACCTGCCCCCCACCATGCCCAATGGGAGCAGCAGGGTTCAGGGCTCCTGTCTTAGCCCTCTGCGCTCAATTTTGGATCCTCTTTCTCATTCTCATTCCTTCAGCTTCACATAAGTCATCTCTTTTCTTTTTTCTCCCCGCTCATCCACCACTTTCAAGGCTGGCAATTCCCCTTCTAAATATGATTTCATAGTGCATGCGAGAGAGAAGGCGAGAGAGAGAGAGAGGATCCCATCACCTGGTAAAGTTCACTCCAGTGTAATTCCAACTTCAAAGCCAGTCTTTGAAGCGTTTGCTCACGCTCTCTCTCTGTCTCGCTTCATCTCTCTCTCTCTCTAGCCCTCGTCGGGGGGCCACATCGGAGGAGAGCTCGCCGGCCCCCGAGGACGTCTCGGCGGAGAGCCGAGGAAGCCGGCAGGACGTGCCGCTCTGCTCCGCTCTGTTCAGTCGGGTGAGCTTAGGGAAATCATGGCTTAACAGGCTTTGCCTCTGCGCAAATGAGCAAATTATCCAGAGCTGGCAAACAATGAGACGGTTACAAATGAGACCCCTATGCATACTGAAAATAACCAAAAATCTTCTCTCTCTCTCTCCTTACCCTCCAATAGGGTTATTGAGTGTCTGATGACAGCTGCGACGGAAGATATACTTTCAGAGGGGTGACACATGCCCACTTCTAAGTAATAGTTTCCCAAGGACTAATCCCCATTTAAACATACAGGCACTACTGGGTACAGAATGAGTCGCCATCGCAGAGTTGCAGCAACAAATGCCTTGACTAAAAATAAGCATGCAGAGAGAGAGAGAGAAAGAGAGAGAGAGAGAGAGAGATCTAAGCCATGGTGCATATTTCATTATGACATGTTCTCCATTGTTTTGGTATTGAGCTGAGTGAGAGTGAGGAGACCCTGTAATATTTATGGCTATCCATTGATTGCCCCTTCTCTCTCTCTCTCTCTGTCACTCTCTCTCTCTCTTTTCACGCACTGTCTCAGTCCCTCAGTCTCCCTCTGCTCTTATCTTCTATGTCAACACCCAGTGTGAACTTCAAAGCTGATTGCATAATTCGTGGAACAGGGGCAGTGGATATTTAGAGCAGTACGCTGTTGCTACAGTGTATCTCCAATGGTGCTGTTACATAAGGGGCAGGCAGGGATGAATTCAGGTCGAGGAACAGAACGAGAGAGACCATGTGTGAATGCGAGAGAGAGAGAGGGACAGAATGAAGTGGGGAGTTGGGGATGGTAAGAGAGAAAGGAGAGAGGGAATGAGAGAAAAGTAGAGAGGAGCGAGACACCCTGTGAGAATGACTGCATGAGACACCCAGAGGAATCACATATGGGTAGGTTCCAGAATGTCAGTGTGGGGCAAAGAAAAGAGAAAGTATGTATCTGTGTGTGTGTGTGTGTGTGTGAGTGAGAGAGAGAGAGATACAAGGAAAGAGAGAGAGAGAGAGACAGGACTGGGGGCAGGGAGGGAGGGGCCGGGGGGTGGGGGGAATTAACCCCAGCTCGCCTGGGGGGCCCAACAACAGTCTGAGCAGAACAGCGTTACACAATTGTCCACAAGAGTCCGTCACGCTCCACTGGGCTCTATTCCTGCCTGCCTTGCTGGTGTGCTGTTCCAAAAATAAGATGCAATAAAGGGGGAAAGCACACACACACACACACACACACACACATTCACACACACAACACACATTTACACACACAATGCTTTATTGACGTCAAGGTAAAAATCCTCTCTCTCCCCAGTTGAGAGGCGGAGAGGAAAATGACCTGACTTACTAGGGTGTAGCACCACATAGTGGCTTTCTGGAAAAGAGGTATATCTAATATAGAGGCACTAATACCTCTCCTTCTTCTTTCTTTCACTCAAATATGACAAAGGAATGAGATATATTATCATTGATAAAGCCAATGTGGGCATACCAACAAACAAAACAAGACATCCCACCAAAGAAGACAAGTTACAAGAAGAGCAATGTTTTTGTTTGGAATAGCCTAAGTAACTAAAGGCCTAAGTAATTTGACAATGGTCCTTTTAAGGTTGTAATATATTGTTGAATGTGTGGGATTTTATGACATTGAAATTCAGAAAGACATTCATGAAAAGCAATAATCATAAAACCACAGCTCCCACTGAATTCCCCTTGGTGGAGTGATTTTACGAGACTCTGAGGTGCCATAAAAATTAATGACGGAAACATTAGAGAGAGGAGATTATGCAGAAGGCAAATGTCCTCCTCCACACAGTTCTTTGCCCAGTTTTCAGTAGCTTTGGGCCTGGTGGAGATGTACACAAATATACACCCACACGAGCCTGAACACATTCACATATACACATGTGCGCGCACACACACACGTATGAAAGGGCAGACTCACAAAAAATCCAAGGGCATGGGCATACCTCTTACATCCCACCACCCACACAGACAATCTCTCTCTCTCTCTCTCTCACACACACACACACACAAAGTCAGAATTCAAGTCTTTATCAGAGGACAGAGCAGTGCCTATGCAGCAGCTTTGCCAGGTCATTACTCTGCCAGGCCGGCAGAGCTGAGACAGCTGCAGAACAGTCGGTGCAACCGGCTCAGTAATTGTCCTAATGAGCTGTGCTGTTAGAGGTTGTAATGCGTCTGAGCAAAGTAATCTACTTCTGTAGCAGGGGATAACTTTATCTAAACTTGTTCTACTAGAGAAATAGTTAACTCAGAACTTCCTCTGGCCACTGCTGTAAATTAGAAATGTTAATGTTGGGGGAAGAGAATGATGATTGACTGTAAGGTTGAATTATTTTAAAAAGTTCAAGATAAATGTGTTGGTGTGAGTTTTATCAGTATATAGTATTCATTCAAATACATTGAGTGTAGAGACATCCACTGAATAAACAAGGGGAACTTAGAGTCCTCAGCCTCTTTGGGAAGAAAAATGGTCATTATGCTCTATGGCCATCGGTATAAGAAGTACACGAGTCCTGGTAGTGCATTGGTAGATGTATACTGACATCTTGTGGATGTTTTTTGTCACATGATCATGGTATTTGGGATTCTTTTTTTACAGGCACTGGTTTGTTAAGTACATTTTGGAAATATAAACATCAACACAACAGAAATATAATAGAAATAACAGGCAAAATATCAAGTTTATATGGGTTTATCTTCTATTGTGCTATATTCTCCATTACAAATTAAGTTTTATTTTGTTGTATTTTGTTTGTTTCCAATACTAAGTATGTTGTTTAATGCTAACAATATTCCTGACCTTCATGGATTTAAGAAACAATTTAAAGAGTTGTATGAAAACAGCAAGGCCAATACATATTTGCCCAGCACAATCAGTTCCTAAAACCATAATTGACAACTTAGTTTGGACTGTTGCACAATACTTAAGAAATGGGCAATACAAATAGTGTGGTGTAAAGTACAGTAGATTTCCATCTGGAGTAAATTTGCTTCTATGTCCTGCATCCCTGTAGCCTACTGCAAGGAGAGGGCCAGCAATTAGGTGTTGCAACTATCAGAATGCCCACAGGCAGCCGCCACTGAATCATTACCTGATGAAATATTAATGACAGGTTCATAACATATCTGACAGACCAAGTGAGACAGCTCAAAACAAAAACAGCAAGGAGAGATTTGCAGGTCTACCAGTGCCACAGGTCTGTAATAACCTAATCACAACAGTATGACTGAAGTCACCTGCAATTTTCCCACTAGTCAACTTCAGCAGCAAGGTATGGGCTGCCTGGTGAAATGTTAGGGCTACAGTAGACACTGTTTGTGTGTCCTTAAAAGATTTGAGTGTGTCATTTAGTGTTAGCCTACTTTTAAATTTGCTTTTTAGCTAGGAGTACAACAAGTAGCCTACAAGTAGACCTACACAATATCGCCTGGGGCTTAAGGGGACTCTAGAAGCCCACAGTTTTCCAGTAGTGCACCTCAGATATGAAAAACATTAAGAGGCTGCACATTATTAGCAAACTAGGCTACCGTATCGATTTCGGGATCCAAGATAGCCGACCATACACTCATAGTTGGTGGATAAGCTTTAGCTGGCACTAAAGCACGCAAGATGCTTTTCTAACAACAAACGCCCCGTTCCACAAATATGAGCGGTTCCTCACCTCGCCACAGCTATGTTGCTTCCTGGCGCGTGACGTTGAGCGAGCGCTACTTTTGAGGTAAGATGAAACAAATTAGCCCGTCCTGCTTAACACTGTAGTTAGCTACTTCAACTAGACTTCAACACACAGGGCTTGACTGACAATAAATAATAACTGTAGTTTTGTGACAAGAAAAGCACTTTTCCCCAACAAGTGCAATCCCGTGACAAATTGAGTTTCCAGTGTCCAAAATATAGCTTTTCTTGCTAATGAACTGAGTCAAATTTCATTAAAACTGCACAAAGCTGAATGTAGGCCCATTGCCGTGAGTGGTACTCAGAAAAACTAAGAAATCCATTTAGATCTGCATTAACCTCTTCTACACATTAAGAGCAAGACACACGCACAATAAACTGTACTTGGCATTGCCTATAGAACCTTAAAGGTTAAAGGAATTATCATGCGCTCTCTAATGTTGCTTTGTTCCTTGTTACATAATGTTAGGCTACAGAAGATGTTTATTAGTAGCCCTGTGTGTGTTACACAGGTGTGTAGTTTTTGTGAACTTGATATCATTTTTTTCTCTCTAATTCAGCTTTGTTTCAACTAAAATCTGATTTGGATACATTGCATGGTGCCAACACCCCTATTTGGCTCAGTGTTCTTCCAGTCTTGTGTTGATAGTGCAGCGTGTTCTCTATCTTTCTCCCACATACTGTTTAAGTGCTTTTGTTTGTATGTATACACTGTAACACCCCTCCACCCTTCATACCTTTCTTGGCTAAACTGTTGTGAACTGGTCTGGGCAGATCCAAGAGGAAGGTACGACATAGAGGGCTGCAGCCTCCCTGTGGTTCCACAGCACAGAGAAAGCAAACGAGAGAGAAAAAACGAAGCTTGAATATCAGTGGGCTGCATACCTACAAACTTTAAAATGTCAGAGATAGGGGAATTTATGCACCGGGCAGGTACTGAAATGCAAGTTATAATGGTGTGAGGGAACATTTTATTCTAGTGAAGCTGATACAAGATACTCTAGCTGGTCATTACAGTGATTGTTGCAGCAGATCAGCAGATGAGGAATAACTGTCAATTTCATATTCTGTGCACTGTACGAAGCAATGCTTTATTCACATATAAATAAAGTAAAACAACAAAGTGTTACAGGAAAAAAATTGTATTTAAATTATTTTCTTCTGATTTTCCATTCTGTCCCAAATTAACCTAGGGTCAGTCTGATGTTTTATTGTTCACATGATTTGACCATATGATAGATAAAACAGATTTACTGCCATGATTTTACGAGGGCTCTGACCTCTACTCCTTGAAGAGGTCATTTATTTAATTGAGAGAATTTTTTTTTACTGATGATGAATTTCTGTATAAAACTTGTTGCAGTTGCAGCAGATGCAGAAATGGCAATATCAGATTGCATAGCTATCAAGTATTGCATATTGAAATGATGAATTGTTTACACTATCATACCCTTTGGCCTGAGGCTTGTAATCATTTGGCCGATGTGGAAAACAGACATGTGGGATATGGCCACTAGCTTCCTTTGAGGACCAGATGGAAGAAACAGAGGAACGTCCTCGGGAGCAAGGCTTTGCACAAACCCAGCGCGTCCTCAGGAGCGAGGCTTTGCACAACAGTAGACTGAGAATGGACTTGGCGTGCTTTCAGAGGAACACTCCCGACTGTGGAACACACACACACACACACACACACACACATACATACACAAGCACACACACATACACACAGATGCATGAGTGCATGCTGCCTCAACCCTCAGCTAGTTACATGGAGCTGGAACACCATACAAAACACAATAAACCCAAGCTTTACGACACCGCAATGATTTGATGGCGCAATGGATCATTGTTGCTTTGAGAAGGGAGAGCAGAAGGGAAAAGCAAAGCCACTGGTTTGGAATTGGAGGAGAGGGAGGGAGAGATGAGTGGTATTCCCTGGTCTCCTTTATCATTCTGCTCACACACATGCCACCCAGAATCCAGGACCACCTGTCATGTGTGTAGACTCACTGAACTTCTTCAGGTCATGACGAGATCTGGCTTTTACATGGACTCAGCTGCACTGTTTCAGAACCGTAAAGGCTGCTGGCTGCGGTTGAAACGTTTCTTTTTGACTATCCAGGACCAGGACCAATTTTTAGGCCATAAATAGACAAGACTCCATTCAAGATATCAAAATCAAAATCAAACATTTCCAACACGAATCAAAAACGGTGTGCCTGGCTTTCTGTACAAGAGATTTTACCGTTACTCTTACTATATTGTTGATATGATGTGTAGTTTAACTTGAAATATGTTAAAAAAAAAGTTGAAGCTAGAGTTCATATAATTCATAAATGATTTAATGGTCTGTTTCTCATAAATTATATCAGGGAAATAGCCAGCATAATGTTACAATACTGTAGAGTTCATATAATTCATTAATGATTTAATGGTCTGTTTCTCATAAATTATATCAGGGAGATAGCCAGCATGTTATAATACTGTATACTTTCTTTTCATCCATTTGGCCCTTCTACCCAGTCAGGCTAGTTAAGGGTTATCTATGCATACACCTGTGGTGGGACAGCCATTTGAAGCCCACCCTGAAAAGCAAACATCTGCCAAGAAATTGGATCTGCTACAGAGTTCAAACCCCATATACAAACATCCCTTCATCTTCCAGGGCTCCTTGCTGCCCGCCTTAGCCCTCCCCATCCCTCAGTGTGTGATCAGCGGGCCGGGCTGAGCTGAGCCTCCCCATCTGCTGGAAGAAATTAGGACGAAAAAGACAGACAAAGGAAAGCAAAGGAAAGGTCTGTATAGCAATATAGAAGCCCACGTTATGAAGAAATAATCTTATAGGATGACTAGGATAGGATGTGAATGTGTGTGTGTGTGTGTGTGTGTTTGTAACTGTGTACCAGTGTGTGTGTGTCAGAAAGTATGTCAAAGACCTACTACCCCCAGCTACTTCATCCAGGTGCTTCCTTTCATCAGAAATATTAGTGTCTTTGGTCTTTAGGCTAAAGTTGTAAGGAGGGGGAAAAAAGCACAGGGGTGGGTGGGTGGGTAGGGGCACCTCCCAAAACTAATTAATGAACCGGGACCTACAATGATGACATTCACAGATGTTTTTCTGATGACATTTTTGTCTGGTATTTCTGGCACAGTGGTACTATTTTCACAATGATATTTGTATGTGGAAGGTGATATAAAAGACAGACAGACTGTAAGTAAGAAATTAAAGATGAAGCAGGAACATGAAAAAGACACAGGCAGTATAAAGGTGAATCCAAATGTTTATTTTATACTACTTTAAGTATGTTCTGTTTAAACAATATTTATATAAATACATAAAACACATAATGTATATGATTTTTACATTACCACAAGAAATATTTATATGATATGTGCTTGAATTATACTAAAAGAATGATAAATATGCTTTTATTATCCCAGACAGTGAAAAGGGACAAAATAAATAGAGAAAAGGTAATAAACTACCTGCATTTGCCAGCTACAAATTTATATATTTACATTCAAATCTGAACAGAGCAGCAAATTGCCTGAGGGTAAAAAATAGCTCTCTAGTGGTAGATTTTACTGAAAATATAATACAACTTGTGCAAGTTTGTTATCAAAAGCAAACTTTATATTACAAATGTAGCTGAACAGTTCAAAGAGTGAGATGTACCATATGCAAGAAGGTATACAAAAATGGTTATTACAAAAATATGATTTTTTTTTCTCTTGTTAAATTACAACCACAACAAAGAATTAATTTCCAGTAAGGCCCTTTTAAAAGAAAAGAGCCTCTACAACTTAAATTTATATTGCAGGCATGGGGTGCCTTTTGAAGCAGAGGGAGAGAGGAACAGTGAGGAGCAATCTCCCAGGGATTTGAGCACGCACATGGATTTGATTAATGTTTCCTATGTCCACAAACATGTTCTTTCGTTTTAACATGAGGGATACTAAAACATGCTTCCTGTGAACACACTTTTACATAAGAGGTCTAGTTCTTGACCTGCAACTTTGTTGAGAGGTTTTGTGTAAAGCAAAAAAAAAAAAAAAAAAATCTACATTAGAGATTATAAAAACCCTTGCAGAGGTAAAAGGGTTAACAAAAACAAAAACAAAGAAGAGATCACAGTAAAAACAAACAATATTTAGTTTTCAATCAACTCAACAGAGCTTTTTGGTTTTCAATGAACTGTGTAAAAGCTTAAGGCCTCTGTTGTGAGATCTAAACTCTAAAAGAAAACGTAATCTGTTGATGCGTGTTACCAGGAGAGTCTCACTGGGTGAAGTCTTTCAAAATGTCACAGGTGTTCTTGTTGATGACCTCCCGCAGCTTACGCACACGTCGTACGCTGGAGACACTCACAAAGCTGTCCGGCTGCAGCATGGCCATGCCGTTGGTCACATCACCCATGATGATGACCTGTCCGTCGGCAGCGGTCACGTTGGGGCACGGGCATGCCCAGTCCACACCCTGCAGCGTGATCTCCAGCTGTTCCTTGCCGAGGAAGCGCAGACCCATCTTCTCATCTTTCAAGATCTCCTCTACTGTCACCAGGGCTTGGCCCGAGTCCTGCTGCTCGGTCATCTCCGTCACATGGCCCAGGATAACAAAGTCGGCCCGGCAGAAACTGGTGACCATCTTGTGGCGTGCCTTGCATGGCTTGCAATGGTGGTTCTTCGGGAAGGGGCATGCCTCCTCGCAAGCCTCCTTGGTCTCGAAGTTGTTCTCGTTGCCGCCGCAGCCACCGTAGATGAAGGACTGGCACTGACGGAGGGCACTGCTGTATGCCCAGCGTGGCTCGTAGGCCTTGCACGGTCCCTGGAGGCTAGGTTGGGTACAGGAGGCACCCAGCTCTGGTCGACAGGCCAACATGCACGACTCGTAGGAGTCAAAGTGGTTCTGGTTCTTTCCGCAGTTGCCATAGGTGAAGGTGAAGCAGTTGTTGCGCTTGGCATCGTAGTACCAGCTCAGACGCTCCTCACCACAATCCTCGCTGTCGGGTATCTTCAGGCAATCCTCAGCAAGAAAACGTGTGGCATTGACCTGATCCACCTTCTTCACCAGCTCCTTCTGGTGGACGGACAGAGGGTAGTGGGCCTGGATGGAGCCTGCTGAATTGGTGGCAGTACAGGTGTAGATGCCAGCATCCTCAAGCTGGGCGTTGTAGATGACGAGCTGGCCGATGTTGGTGACTACTACATTGCCACGCACGTGGTTGGGCCGCATCACCATCTTCTCTGCGCCCTCCCCCTGCTTTTCCCAGGTGATCTCAGGACGCGGTCTACCACCCACCTCACACAGGAAGCTGGTCGTCTCCCCAACATACGCAGATTGGGGCACAGGCGTGCCCACCAAGAACGGGGCATGGACGTCCACGGGTGTGGTGATCTGTTGCAGAGGGGTAGTGGGACGGGCGGTGGTGCCCTCCGGCAGAGGACTCGTGTTGGGCCATGTGAAGCGGCAGGTCACCACAGATAGTGAGATGCCTTTGGAGCAGGCTTCAGCATCCATGTAGCACTTGTTGTAGTAAGTCATGCCGTCAGAGGCGCAGGTGAAGTGGGGCTCCCTCTCACAGCGGTCCTTGCACTTGCAGACAGGCTGGCCATCCCAGATGTCGCACTCAGAGCCCTGCTGGCTGCACATGAACTTATCGCAGGTGGCTTCCTTG
The DNA here is from genome assembly GCA_027481765.1 of Tenualosa thibaudeaui. Lineage (NCBI taxonomy): Eukaryota > Metazoa > Chordata > Actinopteri > Clupeiformes > Clupeidae > Tenualosa > Tenualosa thibaudeaui. Next base: position 15,652,361 of record JAIFZK010000002.1, read on the forward strand.
GGCATCCCCACAGGACCTGAATTCCCTTCTCTGATGTAACGGGCTGCTACACAGCTTCGGTTACCACAGACATTGGAACAGCACTTCTCAAAAGTTTCACATTCCTGAGTGGAGCAATGAGAAAAAAGTAATTTCATCTTAAAAAGAACTGTTTTTCATTGTCTTTAAGCTGTTTAATTAGTTACCTAAGTTAATAATAGTTGCCTTAGTGGCAACATGATCACATTATTAATAATATATATGCTAAAGAATGTAGATGACCTGAGCACAAACTGCAAAACCATTAAAATGCAAAAATGCAAGATTACATCACCGTTAAAACAGATTGGATTGCACTGAACATGACAAAAATACAAACATTAGCTTTTCAAGATAGAAAGCAAACATAACGCAGTAAGCATTTCAATCTGTCATGTTGCAACAGAAAAACTCACCTGGTCTGATTCACATTCTCTTGTGCAGGTACTCATAGCATCCACCCAGAGGTTGGGGTTCATGTCATTGGGACAGATGCCCGCGTGAGAGTATGTAACTCTAGACAAAGTCATGGTCATTACGCGATTATCCATGTGAAAAATCACGTAATGTCCAACCAGGAACCAAATCCAGCGAGGAAAAAGCATCCACCACATCTTTAGAAAATGTATACCTTCCAAGTACTTACTAAAAATTGTTAATTGCGTGAAGTGGTAAATTTAATTCAAGTGACGTTATCGAAAGTTCAATTAGTGTAAAATCTCAGTAGTCTAGCAAAGCGGGTTTGGTTGTTGTAGTCGCAGCTATGCAAGGTCAAGCAAAAATCTGTTCTGTTCTGAGGTTGTATAGTCTTGAAAGATTAGGTCGCCGGTATTTATACTCTGATACTGTTAACCAGAACTGCTTGTCCTTAACGGCACAGGCGATTAGCCTGACCACATAACTCGTTCTTGCGCGCAAAATGACAGTTATAAATGGCTTCTGAGATCTGTAAAGAAACTCAAAAACATCTGTCGTAAAGTCGGGTTGGTACTGGCAGGACACCTGCCTGTTTTAAGAAACTCTGTTAACTTGTATTAACCATTTGCGCGCCATTACGTACACTCGCGCAACAGAAGGAGAGGACGCTTTGTACAGTGCGCACATTCAAAAAGTCTAGCCTTAACATTACAAGTGAAAGTCCGTATAAAGTTTGTGGTGAACAAACAACAATTAAAAAATATCGGATCAAATGAAAACAGTGTATAATGGATCACGTTGATTGACCGAATGTTGTCTTTACGGACCTGCATGGAACGCCTGCTGACTTTTCTGTTTTGCCTTTTCATGAAAATATACTTAAACTTGCAGGTGATAATTGTACGATAATCATTTTAATACATGTTTTTTTTTACAGCAACATCTTAATGTTTGTTTGAAATTTTAATCAGTGGTAGTATCTCAAAATCTCAAATGCTTCTTCTGATCAACAAATAGAAAACAGTCTTTGAAGAATTTAAAGAGTAGCTCCTGACATAAATTACTCAAACCTACATTTTAACTTGCTATATCAAATAGACGTTTTTGAAGCAGTAATCTAACCTGACAGTATAAAAGTTATGAAAAGCTATAAAGCATTGCATTTTACTTTAGCAGATTATCATTTTTCATTTATTTACAAGGCCTTTTACAAGGAATTTTTCAACAGGACATGAATGTATAATGGCCTATAAAACACTTTAGGAACACATGGAGAATATTTTCATATTAATAAACCATGGCTGCATATCTCATGTGGGATTTGTAAGCCTAAGCTTAGAAAATGAATGAGCACTTGAGAAAACCAGTGGAAAAAAATCACCTTAACCTAAATCTAATGCAAGGCATGTGGCCAGGGTTCTACTGAGGACACAGAAAGATGTCCATTCTTGTTTCTCAGGAAGGACCTCCTGTGACAGACATTATGATGACAAACGAATGTCTCAAGCAAATGTCCATCAATTCTTTATAAAGCAGGCATCCCCCTAAATGAGCATGTTTTAAAAAAGATTTTATGCCATGCATGCACACCACCAAGTGGAGTCTTGTAAAGAGCATCTGTATTTTACTTTGTTTTGAAGTTATAGTAATGTTCTGTGGACAATACTTGGCCGGGACATTTTATATGGATTTCAGAGGCAAACCTTGCCTCTGGATTATAATCAAACGCTTGTTTTATCATCTCAAGACTGTTGGGAGTAATAACCAGCCAGCAGTTTTAGTTGAAATTTAAAGGTAAAAATGTGATCTCGTCCTGTGCTTATTGTACTGTATGATAATCTATACTTTGGTATTTCTTGGACATATGGAGAAACTTGTAAGATGAGTAATCTGTATATGATGATTATTACCCCATCTGACAAAATATATATTTAGCTGGTGTGGAAGTTGAACAAAACCGTATGTACTTTAATGCAGTTATTCTTGAGGTACTTGTGCTTTTGAGTTCTCTGCTCTGCAGAATGAAGGAGACGCAGTGTGAGACACATCTGAATAACTGCAGTAGATTTAAAGACTGTTGAGTCAAATTAATTTGATTTATTAATGCAACTCCTCAATTGATTTATGTTTACATTCAGACACAGAGCCTCATAAAATGTTGCAATGATTTTGGTTGAAATTAAGACCATTTTCACAAAGGTATTTCACACAGTTGGAGCACAATATTCCAATTGTTGCAGCATCCCTTCTTTTGTATATCTTAACCAACGTAATGCACAACAAACTACTGTTATAGCAGATGCAGAAGGCACAAGGCAATAATGCTCATGGAGGCATGTAAAAACAGGTAACACTATACACAAGACCGATTTCTTTTATATCTCATTAATCCTCATCACACATGCAATGCATCAGCATTTACAATACTTGTATTGGTGCCATGGATTAGCTCCTCAGTAAATCAAATGCCTTCCTCCAGGCGCCCATGAAAAATGTTGTCCTCAGATACCCTTTGTGGGTATGAGCGCACAATTGGTTGTGTTTGGGTGTCAAATGAGGACACAGAGGAAGAGGCATCGTTAATCAACATTTAAGGAATCATCATTAGTCTACACAAGATTTTTACATTGTTTACATTTTACATAGACAATCCCACTGGAAGCAGATCTGGAAAATACATTATCTGGAAATTTGATTTAAATAAGGTAAACTATATAAAAGATAAACTATACATATATTTCATCATATATATGATTGATCTTAAAAATAAAAGTTTAAAAATAGATTAGAGGAGTTTGCAACAGCTACAACAGTTTGCCCTTTTCTTCATTCCATATAGCTTGTAGTATGCTTTCTGTAGTATGATGTGTCTATACATAGAAAATGAGTAGCAGTCACTAAGGCCAGCTGCAATGAGTTCCAATACTGAATATGCTTTCAAACCCAATAGGTTAACATTCTGTTTTAACCATCACACCAACCCTTAAGGCTATAGACAAACAGCCAAGACCATATTTCTAGTCCTGGTGTGCACACCTGTTGTTGTATGAATTAAACAGCCTATTACGGTGAGAGATAAAGGCATCAGGCTGCTCATAATACAACAATGTCATAATGCGAACAAAAAAGGGATTGAACCTCTACTTAATATTAATATCACGGTTTTGACTGATGAACCTCCATAGTTCATCCTTTAATCAGGTCAGACACGGCCAACAACCAGTTACAGAGTCCACTTTAATCACTTGCCACAGGGAGATCACAGTGTTATCATGAAACGGACACACCAGCTGTGATGGATCACTGGGGATGGGGGTGATGTGTTGGTGGTAGCCGGAGCGTAGCACATTCTTTCATGTCTGTCATATCAGAGTTGGGTTTACCTGATGTGCCCTTCTCGTAAAGGCACCACATGATCTTTGATGAAATACCCTTGGCAGCAGGTTGAATAAACTGTTGTCAAACTGTGTTTAGGCAGAGTGAGGAAAGATCCATTTCAGTGGTATGAATGGGTAGACAATAATAGCCTGATTCATTCTGGAGATTAAGGGACCAAAATAGCAATGTTGTGTAAATGGCTTCAAAACCTGTACGCCGATGTGTGAGTACGAATCTCTAACCCACACCTTTCATTTTCTCTGATAATACACAGTGAGTTGGAATAGACTTGTTTATGCTCAGTGAACAAAACATTTCCCAGAAATTGGGATTGCACTGGGCCCCCCAGGACAACAGCAGAAAATTACATGCTGATATTTAACAGTAATGCATTGTAGTGCATCATTAATTTACCAGGAATGATGACTCATTAAGATAGAAAGAAAACAAAAGCAAAAAACTTGATTATGATTCATTTGTAATTCATTATTGCAGACCTAAAAGTAGAGTAAAGTTGACTGCTGTTCAGCAGATGCTCATGGACTCATAACGTGGGGTTCATGAATCAAACTTAGGTCAACTAATTACCAGTTGGGGACATACCACTGTTCCACCACCTCCTTAAAGGAGAAATCCGGTGTGAATCGATCCACAGACCTGTTGTTTGAGGTCACTGAGTGCTGTCTGTAGGAGAAAGAACCAGCAATTTTGATACAACATTGACTAGCAAACTGGCAGCTAATGTTAAATAAATGGGGCATAAGAAACTGGAAGTGAGTTTCTGTGCCCCATTCGGTTGAGGTTTGCTGCTGTTTCGCTATTCAGTCAATTTTATATAAAATTTGCTGGCTCTTGTTCTAACAGACAGCACTTGGTGACGTGGAACAACAGAGCTATGGATTGATTCACACCAGATTTCCCCTTTAAGCATACTTTAATGTTTAAGACAAATGAATGTTTCTTTTATAAGATATAACTCTAAATAATTCACTTACACAGAACAGGGGCTAAATCTATAGTGTGACTGTCAGAAACACTGAACTGACCCACAGTATTTTATCTCATCCATAAAATAACCAAATACAGTAGATCCGCCTAGTTACTAAATCACCTGAAACTTGATATTTGCACATTGCAGTTCCTTCAGACAAGGGCTCTATGTTTTTTTGTGTGTATGTTATAAATATAAGGAAACTGACTCATCTTCAAAGCAAGAAAGACACAACATTTAGGAAACATATGGAATGTTTTGTTCAAATTAATCCCTCTATGATAACTAATATTGTTTATACAAGTGTAATCGGACAAGATAAACACATATAACCAGTTTACAAGTTGTGGAATTGTACTATCTGAAGGCAAAGAAAACTAAAAATAACATGGGAAGGCATTTTTGCTGATTAACCGTAACCGTTCTCCCATAGATCAAGAATAGTTTGATATGTCTCTGTCATGTCAAATAACAAAGCATTCACACCTCTGCAAGGGGCTTGGGGCAACAGGCACACTGCTCCTCTCATCAGCTCCAGAAAACACCACCACTAGCTGGAGGCCCCTGCTGCGAAGATGCGTGGGGGAGGCCGCCGCAGAGACATCCTCCTCACCACAGATATCCGATGGAGAACATTTGGCTGGCTGACTGACAGGGAGGATGACTCCAGAGATAATGGCTTCTCTGTTTTTCAACAGGTAAAGAGCTTCTTGCTTTGTCACCACTTAAACCCTCGTTCTTTCACTCTTCTGCTTTCTAAATTTTGAATCTGATCCCTTTGCCCAAAGCACTTTTGTTGATGAGAGGCAAGAGAGTGCCAGGTTTTCTCATGTTTATTGTGGCTTGGCTGCAGGGGGAAGATCCATTACTTATCATCCAAGCACATTTGGGATCAGTCACTCTCCTTCATCAGCTGTCAAAGATGATGGTACAGCGCATTCCCCCCGCCCCCTACCCCCCACACCCACACCCTCCCCAGCCACCCCGAATACTCAATGTCCTCTTGGCTAAAAGGAAGAGAGATGTTCCTATTCTGTTTATTAATGCCATGATGAGATAGCCTAATCACACGTAGTCCTTCAACCTGCGCCACAAGCCATCATGCTGAGATGCATCTGAGCATAAACTGCTCTCCCATTGGGAAGTCTGTGGTTGCCGCCAGGGGTTTTGTCATTCACTGGGAGCCTTAAAGACAGCAGTGATTCATATCAGATGATGAATGGTTCTTTGGCACAGGCAAACAAGTCGTGACTAAGCTTGATTTGAGAGGTAAAAATAGCTACAGAAGGAATTGTAAGGAATTTTGTGGGGCCCTCTCACTCTGTTGAGCAATTTCCTCGAAACATTTGACACGAAATTAATCACCCCATTTAATGGATTTTTTTTTAAAGATGAAGTTGACATTTGGGTTTACACATGAAAGCAGTATTTCCGATCATTTTTTAGCACTTAAACGCATGTCTTTTCCTACAGCAATACGTACACATTTCTCCACAGCTGTACTGACATGCTGACAATCAGCAGTCCTATATTTACCAGTGTATGATGATGAGGCGGTGGTGCCTGTATAAGCTTTGATACATTCCTTGGACATCAATGTGTGAAGAAAAACATGCTGACATTTTTCAATTAAGTAATTTCAGATGCTCAGTCTGGATGACCTCATATATAAAACTATTTAAAACATCAAACGCTGGTATCTCAAAGAGAGTGTTCCTTCTAAAGGTCAGTTGGTGTTGGTTACCATCTTGCTTTGACTTAAATTACAAAATGTCAAACATTGCCTTAATCTCTGCAATAAGACTTGTGCTGATATATCAATAAAAAACAAAAAACCCTTACGACAAAATTATCTTGTATGTATCTTATTTCACCTATGGAATGACGCGGTTGAGAGATGCAGAGATGAAAGGCATCTATTAAAATGTAGCTAAGATGAGGCACTGACAGGAAAATTGTAAAAAGTTTTTGCAATGTGTTATGGCTGGACATATATCTGCTAGCTTGTGATTTCCTATTTTCACTGGTATGAATTTTAGTTGTATAGTCAGTGTGTAGTCAGTGGGTCAGTGTGTTCAACTCTACAGTTTTAGTTGTCACCAAATAACGATTTGTACTAGCTGCGTATTAAACAAGTAAATCAGCCAAACAATCTATCAATCCATTTCAACAATTAGACAATTAGATATAGATTACTTTTACTATAAGTGCTGATTACAAGGATAATTTCTGTGTACTTCCTGAAGTGATCCAAAGTTTTCAAAGCCATAATCTATTATTTCAAATCTTTTCTCGGTCTGACTCACGTCTGAATTACGACACAGTGCCTGACAACTTTAAGCCCTGTACTTAACTAAAAAATGTTTGCTTGCTGAAATTGTTTTGTACATTTACTCTTACTGCAACAAAAATAGATTTTGTTTTGATAATGCCATCTGTGCTAATACAGTATGAACACTGAAACAAACTCCTCTTCACCCTAAATTAAAAAAATCCCCTTCTCAATTAAGTCTATAATAAACTAATACTAGTTAGTTTTTTTGTTAAAACTAACAAAAACAACTAATTATCATCATTCGCTGAAACATACACATGCTTAGCAACAGATTGTATACTGAGATCAATCCAACTGTAACTATTAAAAATTTTCACATTTTTACACTGTAATTAATTACCTTTTCTAGCGCATGTACTTAATCCGTTTAGTTGAACAAGGTTCTGTTTTTGTTTGTTTGTTATTGTGGTTTTGGAGTTGAGATAGCAACTTAACTTGCAGTTATTCTCTATGTCTTACACTCACATACATTTTTTAAAAAAAAGAACAACAGAACACAGAAACAGTGTGTCTTTTTTTAATAAATGCATGGACATCACTAATTTTGGTGATAGAATTCAAGTTTTGTTCTTTATATTTGTTTAGATTTGTTTTTTATAAAAAGAATCACAAGTAACTGAGACTAAATTTTTCCCTATTGAACAACTCACAAAAGGTAACTTAAATAGTACAGTACAAAAATAGATGGGCTTATCAGAACTTGCTCATCGCAAATAACAGTGGCACTGCAGGTTTCTGTAGAAAACACAAACATACAAACACATATACAAACAAACAATCCCAATAAAAACAACAAACATAAACATGACAATGGGTCCTGTATTTGCATTTGAACTGAGTAAAAAAAGATGGTTACATTCACTGGCACTCAGTATTGTGTGAAGGCACTGTTGAAGTCACATAGAGATAGGGGCAAGGGCGAGAGAGGTCATCATGTCATCAAACCAGTCCAGCATCTTTTGCCATACCATAGAAGATTCCTCTCTGAGAAATAAGGTTTGTTGGTGTATCAAATTCTGCTATCTGTCCCTTGTCCAATACAAGAACTCTGTAAACAAGAAAAAAGTGTCCCATTAAAGGATGCAAAACAAAATTACCCAGCTCCACACAATGTTGTGAATGTGTGTAAATTTAAATTATAAATTAAACTGGGATCACTGGTATTTAGCCACTTAATAAGGGGAATTTCCAAACAAAAATAATGTTCATTATGATTATCACCAGTTTTTATGTCAAATTTCAGCATCATGTGCCAGAAACGGTGAGAAATATGGTATATGTGCAAAACAAAACACCAAAAATGTTTTTCGCACAACACAACAAAAATCAGCACTGTTCAAGTCGTAAGTCATGGTGACAGTCAGGTCAGGTTTGGTGTGAGATTAATTAAAATTGGCTGAATTAGCACCAAGTGATTATAAGCGTATCTGAAGCTTTTTCGCTATTCCAAACCTAGCGCACAAGCTAATAAGGATGCAGTGGCAGCACTGTCTAGTTATTGTGTTCAGAACCATTAGCATTTCATTTGGACTAAAACTGACTGTCAATCTAAACCATGGACCACAATATGGTTAAGTAAAATGGCCAAACACTACAGACTCTCTAGCAATACTTATGGAATGTATTATCAATATATAGCAGTACTGAGCAACATAAGCACACTATTGTGAAGCAACAAGCAACATTGTTGTAGTAAAACACAACATAAAATGACACAAAGATCCATTACATGAATCAGACTTGACAATGACTCTCTGTAGGTCCATGGATGTGTCTGATTATACTGGAGATGGCCTTGCAGGCCAAGCTGATACCTGTTGTAGTCCATGATTGTGTTGAGTCTGTGTGCGATGGTAAAGACTGTGCAGTCTTCAAACTGTGTGCGGATCGTGGACTGGATGAGGTCGTCTGTTTCTAGGTCGATGGCAGCAGTCGCCTCATCTAGGATGAGGATCCTCGTCTTCCTCAGTAGTGCTCGGGCCAAGCATACCAGCTGCCTCTGACCAACACTACACACACACACATCCACACACAAAAAATAACATCTTACTTTTAGTAGATTTTTACAAGAAGTTTAAAAATAGCTGTCTAGCAGTAATAGCAGTATCTAAATAGCTTTCTAATAGTAATAGTTTTTAATTGTGCTTAATTTTGTGGAGGCTTATGCATCACTCAACGTGGCCAAATCAGTGCAGATTATCACTGTCAAAAATCGAGAGTGTTGAGACATTTAGATAATCCCTCATGTTCTCATCTTCCGTGCGTGTCATGGCTTGGTTTGTGAAACTACCTTAGGTTCTCTCCTCCTTCAGAGCATTCCAGGTCAAGCTTGGCTGCCTGGTTACTGACAAACTTCTTCAGGTGGGATAGCTCCAGTGCTTTCCACACATCTTCCTCACTGTACTTCTCAAAGGGGTCCAGATTCATCCGTAGCGTCCCCGAAAACAGCACAGGCTCCTGTGGAGTTCAAGTCACTTGATAAAAGAGGAGTTGGTTCTCACACAACACACACATTTTCTAAGCAAATGTGGAGTTGTGCTGAAAGGGACAATCATGAGTAGCAAGAATATGTAAAGACACAGATAGAGACTGAATGGCATTATGGGATTGGTGAGTTAGGAAAGTGCATGTTGAACATGGATGGAAGATTCCAAGGTATTACACAAGTCCTGAGCTTGATGTTTGTCTGAACACGGAGGTCGTAAAAACCAATGACTTCCTCTACAACAATAATCGAAGAGACATTTGTCTAACCAAATAGTTTGCTGTGCAATAGCAATGTTTCATATTTGCCAGTGGTTGACTGCAGAAAACACGAGGCAATCAAGGTCACATACCCCCCCCCCAAAAAAAAAGAACACGCCATTTCACAAACCATACTTCAACCACTTTAAACCATATTTTACAACCTGGCATGCAAACCTATTACCAATTAGTTACGGTTGCTTTAGCAGGGAAAGAACATTAATTAGCCTCCGGGGATGTTACAAGCTTGTTTGTAAGCCGAAGGGGTAGCATAGGCCCCCTATTTAAAACACAAAACAGGTAACTACAATGCTACAAATTATGGGACCACTTGGAGTGTTTTATGCAGACACAAGGAGAACAAGGAGAACAATTCCAATGTTACCGTTGTTATGAAATCATAAACACTGAAATTTGGCCAAGAAATTTATAGTGGAATGTGGGTATTAACAAGACATGGCAGGAGGGTGCAGGGGGGGCTGTGATGGAGGGGGGGTTGGGGTGGGGGTGTTGAGGAGTGGCGGTGGGGGTGTTGAGGAGTGAGAAGTGAGCAGAAGATGCTGGAGGCCCTGCTGGTGCTTCAGACTGACCTGAGGAATGATGGTGAGTTTGGAGCGGAGGTCGTGCAGGCCGATCTCGGAGATCTTCACTTCGTCGATGGTGATGTCACCCGATGCCGCTTCCAGCAGACGGAACAGGCAGAGCGTCATGGATGACTTGCCAGCGCCAGTCCTTCCCACAATGCCAATCTGTCAGGAGTGAGAGAAATGACTTGCCTCAATACAGTCACATTTCAAATGCACAATGACAAATCAGCTGGCAGCACCAACCCATGCAGGACATGTCTACATCATCAGTCATCATCTAATTCATACAAATACAAGCTCTGCTTTGGAGTTCTGTTTTACTTTGTTGTAAACTGTTTCCTCACTGTTTTGCTGTCAAACAGACACCACAATGCAGTCAGTGAATACAAACATAAATCCAGTAAAAAAAAAAGTCATCTATAGTATCTAAATTACTACTACAGAACTACAACTGTGCTGTGCGACACCTTGACAACACGACACAGCACAAATCTAATATTTCTTGGAGTGGAGAGTAAAATTACTGCCCGGCAATATATCTTTGCTTGATGACATTAAAGGTAATTTACCAGCATTGTAGTGACTTTAATGCCTCATTACAGGGGTGAAAGAAGGCTCTCTTGGCAGCCCCTGGCTGCAGGCTTGTCTGGTGCTACTTTAACTCCACTGACCACTAAAAGTTTCTCAAAATGCAATGCAAAATGTAAAAGGCAAATGCGATGTTAACAGTGCCAGTCTTTGGCCCAGTGTCCTCAAATGCGGACATACCTTCTCTCCGCCCTTCACTTTGAGTGAGAGGTTCTTCAGCACCAGGTCGAGCCCCTCACGATAGCGCACACTGTAGTCCCGGAACTCCACATTCCCCTCTGGAGGCCAGTTTGAGGGGGGCTTCTTGTCCTCCACCTCCCAGGGAGCCTAGACATGCAATCAAGCACACACATGCACACACACACACACACACACACACACATGCACACACGTACACACATAGACACAAATAAAAACAGGGACTAAGTTACACAAATGTTTTCCCAGAATTAAGCTCTGCAACCATGAACTGGTCGTAGACAAGGAGGGCACATGTAATAATGTAAAGGGTCAATGTCTGTTCATTCGTCTTTCACCTTTAATGGGAGTGATCCATCCCACAGCTGCATGAATGGGAATCTACTGTATTCTACACCATGTGTAGAAACACTGCTGACTTACAGCTACACTGCACTCTTAGAGATTGTTATCAATCCCAGAATAATGTTATTTTTATTAAATGTGTATAATGACTGAATACTGATTTAATTAATGAGAAAAACAAAAACATTTAACGTTTGTTACATTTATACATTATGTCCATTTCATGTGTAATCAGATCAAATCAGTTTCAAAATAAGAAATGAGGTAGCAGCCTATACATGTTTCTGTTTAACAGTAAAGAACAGGAGGAGGTTAGTAGAATCACTACAGTGAATGTGTGTGTTTGCATATAGTATGTGTGAATATGAGAGAGAGAAAGAGAGAAAAAGAGAAGACAGACAGAGAGAGAGAGAGAGAGGGGAAAACTTGCCTCAGTCTGAGTTTCTGAGTATTCCTTCACCCGCTCCACTGCCACTATGTTACTCTCCAAGTCAGACGTCATTCTCACCATCCAGTTCAGAGACATGGTGACCTATTCCACATACACACAGAAACAATTCATTACCTTACATCCACACATGATTGAGGCATAATGACATATTACTTCAAAAGTCAACAATCAGCAATACGTATCAAACAGTAACTACGGTTGTGCAATTAATTAAATTAATTGTTTAATCAGGGTTTGCACCTTCCAAACATTATGAAAACAGCATAATGGAAATATAATGATTATTTTTAAAGGTGGACAACTCCTTCCTCAGAAGGTAAAAGTCCTGTCATGTATTTGCTCTGCGTGTGCACTTAACACAAGGTTGATGAATTACCTGATCTATTTGGAGAGTTATTAAGACTTTAGCTTAAGATTTGATGGTTCATTAATTTGTTTTTCAGTTTAATTACAAAAAATAAATGCACCTTATTTCTTGAAGTTTAGAAAATAGAAGATGTTTTCAAAATCACTGAATGCTAAAGTTAAGTAATTCATTAAGTAATTTATTTTGGTCAATCTACTGACCAAAATAATCATGATTAAGATCATGATTAATTGAGCAGCACTCAATAACTGCCTCTGACAGGACTGGGAAACGTAGAGGATTAATGATAGCTTTCAGTGTTTATGTTTACATGGTTTTCCATATTTATTAGACCAACAGCTAAACATATTTTGCTGAGTTTATTTTGCATGTTATAATGAACATTGAACGCAAACACAATAACGACTATAACGACTATAACAATAAAGACTACTTGTGTGTGAAGCATCCAGTGTTATGAACACCTTGTATTCACTGTCTGAGCAAAAGCCAAGAGCATTTGAGTTTAGTTTACAAAGAGCGGCACCTGCCGGTTTCATGAAGTAATTTCCAGAGAAATCTTCCAGAGAACAGCCTTTGAGCTTCAGCTAAAATGACCAGCTAAAGACATATGGTAGATATACAGTAGCATGAAATGTTTTATTTATATTTATTTTATCTACCACTTTCTTACTTTTTATTTGTTTGACACTTGGTGCTGGGTTGGTACATACCGGCAAAAAGCGTTTATTTTCTATTCATTGATTCATTAATTCGATCTTTTCTTCTTTGTTTATTTATTGAACAACTCTTCATGAGAACAGTACTGTTTGACAGGCCATTGTGTGGTCTCACCTGGAGTGCGTAGGACACGGAGAGCCCGACCAAGCTGTCTGTGAGAGTGTCCTTCCCCAGGACAGCGAAGAGGGCAGCAAACAGCACAATGCAGTTGCCGATGAACTCGATCCGCACACCCAGCCACCTGTCCACCCCAGCCCCGAACCACCACCAGCCAAATATTAGGATGATCGATACACACAAAAACAAACACAACAGCATTAGCAATAGCAACAGGCATCCAGGGCCGAACAACCATGACTGTCCCTCTACACTGCCCACACAATGGGTGAAGCTTTGTGGGTGAAGAAGGCACAGGGCCCGCATGGACACCGAAACACACAAAAAAAGCCTCGTCCATCTTCAGGCCAGGGAATGTAAACACACAACCACCTTCCCTAAATGACTCACTAACAAGCCTGTCTTACTTAATGTGTTTGGTGAAGGTGAGCTGTTGTGTGCTGTTTTTATTAGCCTATCCCATTTGGGCCCTGTAGCACACCTATGAGTCACTCACGCACACACAAACACGCACAAGCACACACACACACAAATGCAGACAACTGCAGGACATTTTAAATTGCATTTCCTACCAATGCTGCATGTACTGACAAAGGGCAGTTAAGTTGAGTTCAATATTCAATAAGTTTGCATTGTTTTTTCTTGACGATTTCTGTCAGTGCTCAGACAAACACATCAAATAATGATCAATCCCATTTTTTTAAAGCTCTTAAATGCTCTGCATCAAGCATACAGAAGCTTTTGAAGTTGTCAAATGAAGACTGTTTCATATAGTCATTAAATTACAAACTATTCCGTAGTTTAACAATTCAAAGGTTCTTTAGTTTCAGGACAGTGAACTGTCAAATGACAGGTCTTCCTGACATTCACGCTAGGGGAGGGGCTGAGCCCCCTGGTGCAAGTGTGTCCACACCTACCTGTTGGCCACGATACCAGGGTAGTAACTCTTTTGGTTCTCGTCCACTTTGGAGTCGCTCAGGAGCATGAAGGCGACGTTTCGCCCGTACGCCCTGATCACGCTAGTCCCCGTGATGGTCTCCGAAAAGTGGGAGTATATGGGCGACCTACTGACTGACTCCAGCCGCTTAAGCTGCCTGGACGTGGCAACGTAAAATCTCTATGGAGGAAATAAGGTTGGGGACGGACGGAGGGAGGATGGGGTGGGGAAGATGGAGGGATATAAAGAAAGAGACATCCATTGTGTAAGATCTAAACTCACTGACAGAAATGTTTTGCCAGCAACCATTACGATGCTGACACAGCACAGGCAAAAAGGGGAAGACCATCAGAAAACCATCTTCGGAGACATGACAGCTTGCCAATTGGAGGTCTTTTTTAAAAAGTGTTCATCTGCAAGTAGAATAACAAGTGGTAATGCGTTTTACGAGGTCCAATTCCTTCAATGTTTAAATCTGAGGATGATTTTCCCAAGTGCTTCTCCAAGCATACAATTAACCTGAAATGCTACAGCAAAATCATTATATGCCAACATGAACACTTTTGAGTGTTTTGGTATTTTGAGATGGCAGACTTTAGACATTTAAATTACCATAGATTTACCATTTACTGCTAATCATTGTCATTTTTACAGTACTAGTAGCTGGCAGTTTACATAGAATTAACAAAACAGAATGAGCAAAATACAACATATTCGTCCTTGCCCTTGCTGCATTGCAGAAATTTTAAAGACATATAGTCATTCCCGTGTTAAAAGAAAAACAGCCAGACCCAGTAGGAAACATGCAAAAAGCATTTTGAAAGAAACAGAAACATCTGAAAATAATTTGAAGAGAAAAAGATAAAGTAATGCCCAGAAAAGTGGCAGAGTTGCTTACAGACATGCAAAGAACAAAGAAAAGCAAAGACATCACAAAAAAAGTTCAATTCATGTAAGGTTAATGTTCATGTTAGGTTAAAGCAGAAGGTAGAAATAAGACAAATTTGAATGAACTATATTTTAGTGGCCTACTTCCCTAAGATCTGAGATGACAGTCAACCTACTAATGCAAAAATAAAACATGAACATAACAGCGACACACAAAAAGACACACACATCTCTACATCCAACCAGTGTGTTGTTGCATGTCAGAGGAGAGTATAGCAGGCCTACTAAAGCTAACCACAAGCCACTGCAAATCATCAGCGTTTTCCCTAAAAGCACTTGTCTGTGTTGCACCATGGTTATGGTTAGTTAGGTATATACTTGCACACATGCACATATAGAGAACTTTTGTTTACGGAACTAGACACTGCCCTACAATTCTCTTCTATACCCTGCCTGTTGATTGAGAGAGAAGATTTTCAATCTGATTGTTGCTTGCTAGTTGAAATTGACTTGATTAGGAAGCCAGAGAAGAAGAAAGGCCCCTTGGTGAGTTAAGTTTCTGCTTGATATGGATGGTAGGCATTAGTGACTTTAGTAACCAAATGTTAAACTAACTAAAGCAAGATGCAGAGAGTCATTTAAAGACAAATACAACCCAATACATCAAAGTTGTCGTCCCTGATAACAAAAAACACATCCTTACACAACTACAACACACTGTTCTTTCAACCAGAACGTTCAGCACAGTAATGTCTAAGACAAACTCATGCAAATACATAAAAGATGTGAAAACATAAGCACATGTCTAGGTCAAAAAATAAACCTCAACTGGTCTCAAAAGTTAAAGTGAAGCCAGTTATCCTGCAAGTGCACCACCAGGGGTCACTGATCAACAGAGCACCCAATAAGACACTATATGAATGTCTTGAATGCAGAGATCTGGTAAAAGAACAGCAGTTCCGAGTCAGGGTTCACGCCTTGCTGTTGAACCAGGACTCATAAACCACTTAAAGAAAACACACACAGAAAACTAAGATCTACAACCAAATCACATGCTACAACTGTGGCAAAAAAGACTTGATACAAATAACTATCTTCATAGAATCTGACAAAACAACTCAAAGCATGCTTGTCAAATATTAACAACAAAAAACATCAACAAAAAAACAAAACAAAACAAAACTAAACTAACAAAAGAAAAACAACAACAACAAAAAAAACGAGTTAGCAGACGGTAAATGCCTATTTACCTGGACCCACCAATAGAACAGCGTTAACGGCACTACGACTATGAGAATCAGAGGGGTGAGGGCAGAGCATATCAGCAGCACGTTTACTGTGTACCAGAAAGTGCGCATCCAAATATCAATATTGTCTGGGATGAGCGTGTCTATTGTGTCCACGTCTTTGCTGAAGCGGTTCAGGAGCCTCCCAGAGGGAGTGCCCTCGAAAAAGGCCTGTGGCGCACGCAGCACGGCCTGGAGCATGTGCTGGTGGGTGTCGCGCGACGCCTTCAGCATGCTGTAGGCCCGGCACAGTAAACAGTTGGCCAGAATCAGCAAACCTGTTTGTGGAGGTTGGAGGAGGGTGGGGAATGGGGAGGGAAGGTGGGGTGGGGACAGAGGGATGGGGGGGGGGGGGGGTCAAGAGGAGAAGGGGAGGGGGGAGGAGGGGTGGGGTTGAACGAGAGACAAATGATGAAGGATGGGTTAATTGTTTTGTCTCGATTTTTGGTTTGTTGCTTGTTTTCTTTTTTGAAGAGGAAAAAAATAAA
This sequence comes from Tenualosa thibaudeaui, assembly GCA_027481765.1. NCBI lineage: Eukaryota > Metazoa > Chordata > Actinopteri > Clupeiformes > Clupeidae > Tenualosa > Tenualosa thibaudeaui. The sequence continues at coordinate 15,669,217 of JAIFZK010000002.1, forward strand.
TTATTTCAGAGAGTGTTTCTTGGCTGCATCTCCGAAGCTGTAGGTGGAGAGGGGTCAGAGGGTAACTGGATGGGTGGAGGTTGGGGTGTGTGTATGGGGGGTGGGGATGGCAATGGAAATAGGTCTGCTGAATCTGCTTGAGATGAAACGTAAAAAAGTAAAAGACGAAAGTAAAGATCTCGTGACTTCACTGGCATCCCATGACTGTCCCATGACTTCCCCCTAATATTGAACTCCTTTCACTCCATCTGCAACACTGCAAACAAACATAGGTGATAAAAAAGGCACTTCCACATACTGGAAAAAACACTTCAAAGGCATGGACCTGCAACTCTACTAACAGCCACTAGGGGAGGCCTACGCACCATTCTATAAAAAAGAAGGAAGAAACCCAGTCTTCCACAGTCTGTACAGAGCCTTTTGATGTGGCTACTCTTGCTACTACCACACTATCACTACAAATAACTACAACTACAAAAGCCTTTTTGTACCTCAACACATCCTGGTCATCAGAATGTCAGTGCAGTGTTTGTGTGTGTGTGTGTGTGTGTGTGTGTGTGTGTGTCTGTGTGTGTGTGTGTACAGAACAACAAAGGGGAAGAGAGAGCAAACATGCTTGCTGCAGACAGGAAGTAGGCAAGCTGGTTGGTGCAACTGTGTGGACAGATACCATAAGATAAACACTCCAGCATCAGAAAAAGTATGAGAGAGAGAGAGAGAGAGAGAGAGAGAGAGAGCTACTGTACAGAAGTGACTCTGAGGAAGGCTCCAGTCATGAGGCATTAGCACTGTTGAAATTGAAAGAACACTCATGTGGCTCATTTGCATGCTGTGCAACGATCAAACCAAGCAGCCATTTTGAGACCCTCCAGCTTTTACACAGATCACAGAGCTGCAATAAAGAGAAAAGTCAGAGAAGAAAAGCCAGCGCCACCCAACACGACACTAAACCAGAACTTAGAACTTAAAAACAGGTTTTCCCCCAATCACCCCCTTCCTCTTTTTTGGTTCCTGGTTTTCCGTGTTGGTGTCGTTCTTGTCGCAGTGTTTTGTTTACCTGCACAAAGAAATAAACAAGGGCCAGGGGGATGATGACCACGGCAAATATGGGCGTGCTGAAAATAATGACAATCATGACGGAGATGGAGCTGAAGAAGGTGCCCAGGAACATGAGTATGGTGGAGGGCAGGGCTTCGTCGATCACGTAGATGTCCTTGGAGAAGCGGTTGATGATACGGCCCAGTGGCGTGGTGTCGAAGAAGGACTGCGGCGTGTGGAATTTGTTCTCCAACAGCATGCTGTGCAGCTTACGCGCCGCGTTGATGTTGCCCAGTGACAGGATGAGTGTGGAGAGCATAACCAGGAGGCCTGTGTGTGTGTGTGTTTGTGTGTGTGTGTGTGTTTGTGTGATGTGGTAGGGAGGGAAGAAGGGAGGGATGAAAGGAAGAAGAGAAGAGGAGGAAGAAAGGAGATGAGGACGGTAACTACTGATATCTATCATTGGGGAAAAGCTGGGAGATCCAGTCCGAGCGAGGAAGATGGGGAACCCTGATGCATGCAGGTACTATGGGGGGGAGGGGTTGGGGGGGCGTACCATGATGACAGCATCAACAAACACACAGCAACATTGGCAATTCTCATCACATCCACATCATTAGCCAGTTTAACACACACATTACTAATGGATTACTTCACATGAAACATGAACATGAAAAAAAAGACTAATTGTGTGGAGACTACATCAATACATCATCCACGTATAGACATGTTAGCAGCAGACGCTAGGGCTGCATTTGATTGAGTTCCGAGGCCACCCTTAGCATTACTGTGCATGCCAAATGAACAACAAGTCCTACATGTCCAGCCCTGTAAGTGATCCTCAACCGTGATGTCAACCGTCTCTCATTTACACAGTGGATGCTCCGGCTCAAAGCTTCCAATTAGTCTCAGCTGGCTCTAAAGCATTTGAGCTAAATCTCATATGATGAATACACTATTCTACAACCCTAAGGGTATTTTTTTTGGATGATAAAAATAGTCTAACATTTTCAAAAGCAGCCAACAGGATGTTCATCCGAGCAGTTCTGATGAGGAACGAAATAAGAAATTTCAAATGTGACCACAGATAAGATGTCTGATATCTATGACACACCACTCCCCTGCCTCAGCCTGCCAAATAGCATGCTCGGTCAATGTACTTCTACTGCTGCATGCATCTTCAAGCTGTGAGGTAACAATTCTAGAACAAAGCTGGAGTGTCTTTTTGAACAAATGGCCTCTAAAATGGCCTTATTTTTACATGAGAAGTCCTCTCAGCCTACTATTGAAGGGCACTGAGCCCTTGTGTCTGTGTCCCCACTAGCGTTGCTTATGGCAGTCCTGAGGATGTGCAGAGTGCTTACCTTGTGTGATGCCCAATGCAGCGTACACCCCCACCCTCATTTTAACGTCCACCTCCGTCTGGTTGAGCTTGGCGTCGTTGGTCCACTGGGTGAGCCAGATGTTGGCACCGATGGCCGAGGCGTTCTGGCAACAATACAGGAAGCAGATGAAGAGCGAGAGGAGAGGCCCCACTGCCTTCACATACTCCCAGTACACCTTCAGCTTCACCTGTAGGGTGGGGTGGACAACACACACACACACACACAGAACCGTACACACACAGACACAATCAATGAGACCTCAATGAGGCTACTGTGTGGCAACTTGAGGCCACACAGTAGCCTCAAGTTGCACAGTGTCACACAAGTCAAGTCACACAAACAGCTTTCTGTTCAATTTACAAAGAAGCATTACAGGTCAAGTTTACAGGTCAAATCAATCCATCCATCAATCCATAATCCTTTTTCAGACAACATAGCAAACCAGCAGCTGAATGGGGCATAGGAAAATAAAACAGAGTGAGTTTCTGTGTTCCATTTGGTTGCTATTAGCGGGCGATTCGCTATTCAGTCTATGCTGTATAAAAAATTTCTCATTCTTTTTCCTAACGTCAGCTTTCGGTGACCTTGAACAACAGGGAATGATTTACACCAGACATCTATTACCGATTACAGATATTGATGTTACAGATGCAATGTTACATGTTCAGAGTTTTAGGAGTGAAAATGTCCTGTACATGTGCTGCTACTGCCACTGCATGAATATCTAAGATATGTGGAAACTATAAAGCCCATGATCATTATTATCTAAGTGGCAAATGGTACAGTTGGTGTGGGGTTGTTGAGGCTGATGGAGGAGATAGGTAGCTGAACAGACGGACAGATGGAAGGACAGACTGATTAACTAATTACTTAGAGTGAGAGTCTAAAGAACGTGAGCCCAATCTGGCCCTGCACTTGACACTCATAGTCATTAAAATTCAGGATTTACAAAAGGCAATTATGCTCCCCCTCTGGCAATAGCAGGGATTAATCAATTCCGCTTCCGACTCTGAACCCCAGCTCTCCGCATCCTCATGTGATAATGGCCGATTGCTGCCCCAGTGGAGGTGGACTGTTGCGTCGCCTCACCTTGCCCGTCTCCGCTGTCTCGGCCTGGATGAGCTTATCCACCTTGGGTTCCTTCTTCTCCGCCAGCGGTTCCATGTGCTTGAGCTCACTGCAGCGCCTCTTGCGGATAGACTTGGACTTGGGGTTCTCCCCATCGGAGGACATGATGCTGATCTGCCTGCCAAGTGGGGGAAGGAAGGCAGTTAGAGCTTAGTGAAGGGCGACCTCTGCCAGGTTACCAGTACCTTGGAACAGTGAACTTTCTCACGAGAGACCCCAGATCAGGCTTTTACCAGGCTGCCAGTGTTCAACCTGTTGCTGCTAAACCACTCTTCGCCTAATAATCAGAATCTGGTGAAGGGATCTTTCATTAGATTCAGACACTAATAACAGTCTCTATGAAAAATGGTAACTTACACACATGGGCAAAAAATAAATAAAAAAATCAGGAAAACACTATTCATGACATTTACTTTTCTTGTTTAACAAATATAGTTGAAATAGTAGTGTTTCACAAAATTGTCTGTAGCCAGTATACAACTGTGGAACGGGATGACTTTTGTGATGTTTATCTTTAACTACATTTTTGCAATTTGCTCAGCTGTCTTAGCATACAGCTGTGATCAACTCTCTTTGCCTCATTTTTTTACCAAGAAGTGTAGGCCGTTATAATAAAGCAATCAAAATACAAATACAGTATATAGGCATCAATAAGTATTATTCACATGGGAAGAATACCTTATGAATTGTCTACGGGTTTCATTGACAACTGGCTCATTGTCCACCATATCTGTGTGGTTGCTGAGGGCGTCATCAGGAAACAATTCGTCTTCCTCCTCAATCATCTCCACTGCGGGTCAAAGTGAGATCACATTAAAGGCAGTTAAAGGGAGAAAAAATGTGTGTCAGACATAATTCCTTGCTCACTTCTAACGTCAATGAATCAATAAAGCAAAACAGGAACTACTTGTAAATGGTGAAGAAGAGAAATACAAGGAACCATTGAAATAACCATAAGTGTAAATGTACAACTTATAACAATAATGGACAAATTGTACAACAATTTGACAACTGGACAAATACAAACTGTATTTCCCTACTCTGTATTCATACACGTGTAAGACAATAAAGTTGAATCTAATCTAATCTACATTGTAGTCTATCATGGTAACTACTGATTGTATTGCATGATCCTTGGCAGTTGGGTTGCTCCCTTGAGCCGTGGAACTGCCCAAGGTTTCTTCATAGACTTCCCTAGACTATCTAGGATATTTTCCTTGCCCCTGTTGCTCTTGGGTGTTCCTTGCTGTAAAGTGTCATGAGACAATACTATTGTAAGAGGTGCTGTATAAGTCAAATTTAATTGAATTTGAAATGCTCATATAGTATTACAATGTTCAATTAAATGAACAGACTGACATTTGATTAACATCTTAAAACTCTTTAAACTGGATGAAATACTTTAAATCACACATATAAACACACAAATATGCAGTAAACAGGGAGCTTACTGGTCGCTTCCTCATCCTCTATGGTGTCTTCCAGTGAGTAGTTCCTAATGAACTCGGCAAAAGCTCCATTCTGCTTGAGCAGGTCCTGGTAGGAGCCCATCTCTGAGACCCGGCCCTCTACCATCACCAAGATGTTATCAACCTGGGGCAGGAAGCTGATGCCATGTGTCACCAGAACCCGTGTCTGAACACACAAACACACACACACCATACTTAATGTGAAACTTTAGTCCATTAACCATGTCTAAGTCAGCAAGCAGAGCACAAATTCTTGTCTCACATGACTCATTGCTGTGCCAGTGACCTCACATAACATTATTTACGTCTCTCACGAAACACCCGGTAGGCCAAAAGTGGATCAACATCCATCAAGCACACCAGTGCAGTTATTACCCACTGAGCATCTAGCTATTTTGAGGAATCAGAGCCATCAGGATTCTAATTCTCTCCAGTCAGGGACCCACGGGTGGGAGGGAGGCATCTCAGATGAGACAAACAAGGCTGCTGGGTTGCATACCTTTCCCTGGAGAGCCCCTTCGGGACCAATAACTTTGTCGAAGATGTGCTTGGCCACATGCGCATCCACAGCCGACAGCGGGTCATCCAGCAGGTAGACATCGGCCTCGCTGTAGAGCGCCCGCGCCAGACTCACCCTCTGTCTCTGACCTCCAGAAAGATTGATGCCCTGCGGGACGAATGTATAATATATGCAACAATAATATGCAACATGTAAGGCTGTGACTTTATCACGTTAATTACAATTAATTAATTATAGAAAAAGTAACGCAACAAAAAGCCTTTAATTGCAAACTCCAAACAGTGAAGAACGTTCAATTGAAGTCATTGCTGGGTTCGTTGGGCAGAAATTTTACAATTTCCAACAAAATTCATCAGCTTTAGGATACTGAAAAACAAGTGAAAGTTGAGCTTTGTGGAGAAACCTGAATGTGTTGCTGTGACTGGGGATCATTGGATCTCGGTAAGTAATACAAATTATGTTGGTGTGAACGCACACATTATCGATGTCACTGACAGGGAATGGCATCTTAAGTCTTTCGCCCTAACCGTGAAGAAGACGACCACCAGGTACTATGTAGAAAACTGGCAGAAACATAGGTCTGGGGAGTTCACCACAATTCAGTCATATACCAAAATCCATTGAAGTTGAAAATTTTTGCTTCTCGTGTCAATTACTGATATGATCACTCTGGCATTATTCCATACCTTCTCTCCGATCTCAGTCTGGTCGCCGCCTGGAAGCACTTCCAGGTCGGTGAGGAGAGCACAGGCCTCCAGGACGCAGTGGTACCTCTGCTCTACGTAGGGCCTGCCAAACAGGATGTTGTCCCTCAGCGTGGCATTCTGGATCCAGGCTTGCTGGGGCACGTAAGCCACTGAGCCCTGCAGGGAACGAGACAAGCGTCAGCAAACTTCCGGCGTGCCAAGCCACAAGCTGCTTAACCACCCTTCCACTTTGATGATTAATTGACAATCAGCATTAATAAAGAGGCTAACGGATGCACATTAATCAGATTTATAGATAGATTTATACACGGCTGTCCTCTGGGGATCTGCTTACTTTGCTAGGTCTCAGGCGTATGTTTACAAATGTGACATAAATTCACCTGGTGAAAAATCTGGTTTGCTGTGCAGTGTGACATGCCTCATGTTTATTAGGGGAGTTCCCACTTCATTTAAATTAACTTGTTAACTAATTCATTATCAATACGTTATTAAAGGCTTTTGCAATGCATACCATTGCAATTATTTGAAACCCTTTTTTTGCCCCCAGGCTGTCAAACCACACAAGAAGATACTGTATCTTCATTCCCTGTGTGATCAGTGGTGAAATGACGACTGCGTGCTGTGGAACAAAAATAACTGCCACTCGGGGCAAGCAGGGTCACTCAATTTAGCGTCTACATTCCCCAATAGTAGTGCACTCTGTCAAAGGCCATGTCCTGGCCTGCCATTAATCCCAGCAAAGCCACTAAAGAGACAAGGCTATAACCTCTCCGAGGGCCAGAGAAAGAGAGAGAGAGGGTGCTTTGAAGATTTTTGAGGCCTGTCACTGTCATAACAGCATTTACACAACAGCAACCAGAGACTTTCATTCAAACTAATGACACCACTAGGGTATTGCTTTTCAACCATCAGTCCTCTCACTGCCGATCCTCAGATGTTGGCACAGCGGGCACCCCCGAGCATGTGCGAGTGTGAGTGTTCGAGCGGCACGCACCTTCACTGAGATCTGCCCTTCCAGCTTCTCCATCTCCCCCAGCAGGGCCGAAATCAGGGAGGACTTCCCACAGCCCACGTGACCCACCACTGCCAAAAGCGAGCCCTGGGGCACCATCACGTTAATGCTGGGGACAGACAGATAGACAGACAGGCAGACAACAAATCAGAGCGATCATCAGAACAACACTGACATACAGATAACAGATTATAGGGATTATAGAAACAAAGAAAACATCTTAATACAGAAGCTAATCCTCATAGAGTCCAGAGCTAGAGTCTTCAGAGTAGAGGGAAGGAGCGTACACAGGCTACAAATTCACATGTACTGTATATACGTCATGAACTGAGTCACTACTAAAAGAAAGTAATGAATAAATGGCTAAATGTAAATGGGGAGACATGCAAGCAAGACTAGAAAACGGGACAGTCATTCACAAACAGGTCACAATTAGTTCCAACTTGATTCATGGCTCAATTTGATTTCTGCCCTGATTGAATTAGAGTTGGGGAAAATGCAAAATTGCTTTGGAGTCACTTGCTTTTCTCCCTGCAGTGTAGCAAAGCTGGGTTAGGGTAATGCGTTATGTGGAATGGCATCATGTGTCGACGGAACAAGTTTTCAATACATCTCTATTGTGCTGCTGCCGCGGAACAGGCGTAGGAACATGGCGGAGCATAGCGAATTGTGTGCTAGAACACATGACAGATCAGGCATATGCTACTGCAGATCTGAATGTACTTACACAACTTCACACAACTTCCTTTGACTTAAGGTTACTTGAGGCAATAAAACGCCATTTGATGAAAATGCCTGTGACACTTGGAAGAAAAGTTCCTGTGATATCTTACTTGTGAAGTGCAACAGTGTCTTGCTTGGCCCATGAGAATGTTCCATTGACTACTGTCACAGCAAACTCTGAAATGGAGCAGAAGTGTTTTTGTCAGTGAAAGAGGAAGAGAGAGAGAGAGAGAAAGAGAGAGAGCAAAAGCAAAACCTATGATTCAGCACAGACTGCCTTCAGCCACTTCCTTTCACCCCACTGTGTGAAGAGCTCACTCACAATGACTTGGCAAAAATAGAGAATCACAGGCAAAGAAAATTACAAAACAAAAAAGTACTACTGTGCCAAGGGAGGTGCTCAGGTTACATCAGAACACAAGGGTGGGGTAATAAGGGTGTGTGTTGGATTGGCATGTATGTATGTATGTATGTGTGTGTGTGTGTGTGTGTGTGTGGGGGGGGGGGGATCTGTGCATACCTGAGCTGGTGTGCTTTCTGTCCACAGCTTCAGGGTCCAGCTCATCATGACTAAGAAAATCCTGGATTCGCTTCAGAGACACACTGGCCTGTTTGCCAGAGGTCAACAAGGAAGGCAAAACAGGAAGGGCAGAGGGGAGGGAGGTGAGAGAGAGAGAGAGAGAGAGAGAGAGAGAGAGAGAGAGAGAGAGAGAGAAAAAGAGAGAGAGCAAAAAACAAGGGAAGAATTTTGGGTGATTGATATTCCTGACCAAAGCAAGTACCATTTTGTATAAACAACTTTTCCTTTGCTTAAACAAAGAAGAAATCTTTCATATATACATTCCCTCTCCAGTGAGTCATTCACATGCAAGACTAAAGTAGCATCTGACTGCTGCTGCTGGGTTTGTGTTGAAAATGCTGAGAGGCTTTCCAAAAGCAAACCCAGTCTTTGTGGAGGGAGAGGCTCTTACTTGCACAATGCTGCTGATGACCTGGGGGAGCATATTGAGCGGGAACCTCAGGATGTTGAACAGGGCCAGAGACACGAAGGCCTTCTGAGCGTCCAAAACGTTCTCCTCACTCACCGTCACATACACAGCAAACGTTGTCAGGGCAACCTGAAAAAGACGTTAGCAAAGAGGCACACTGAGAGATGGTCCTCTAACTTGTTTTTTATTACTATTATTATTATTATAATTTCTTTTAAATTGCTCAGTCTTTTTAGTGGCTTGTTCACTTTTCTTCAATGTAATTACTGCAAATCTGCTCAAGGCCAAGAGAGCCGTATGCTTGAAAAGCTGGCTAGACTCAAGGTTTCTGCCTTTTCTGACAGTTGTTTTTTTCCCACACTCTCCTTGGCTGCCCTAGATGTCTCCTCTGGTTCTCTCAACCCTGAGCAACCTCATTTGACATCTTGGCCATTCTTGCAGTGACTCTGACCAAGGTGAACAATCAAACCCTTGCAGGGAGAAGTAGCACAAAAGGCTTACAGGAACAACCCTCTAATCAATTCTTGTTGTCTTTTGCATTTTGACTGTGGTGTGGCAACTACTAGAGTCTAATTTTGTACTGAATAAATAACAGTACATATCAACCTCTAGTGGCAGCATATGTATGTGTGTATGTATACTACGATCTACAAATCATACATTAAAGATATGAGTCACTAGTTGACTGGCTGCTTGTGTTTTATTTTAATTTAAAAGACAAATGCAGTGTGATTCAATTCCTAGCCCTGTTGTCTGAGGTCAGGTCTGAGTGCTGTCTATAGGAAAAAGAATGGGAAGATTTGATACAGCATTGACAGAATAGCAAACTGACAGCTAACAGTAACTGAATGAGTCATAGGGAAAAGAAACTTAAAGTGAGTTTTTGTGCCCCTTGTTAGTGTTGGCTGCTGGTTCACTATTAGGTCAATAATGTATCAAATTTTTCTATCTTTTTCCTACTGATGGCACTTGATGACCTTGAACAACAGGGCTATGGGCTGATTATAGAGATTATAGAAATATAAGCCGATGAAATCTCAGACTGTCTCCACTCAGAATGTTCTCACCATGAAAGGCGCAGATGTCCAGGCCATGATGGAAACGCCGCTGAGATAGGCAGTCTTACGCAGCACGTGGAGCTCCTTCTGGCGGATCTCTAAAACCTTGTCTTGGAAAGACTTCTCCCAGGCATAGAGCTTCAACACTTTAATGCCATTCAGAATCTCATTCATCAATTTGATGCGGTCATCTTTGTACTGCATTTGCTCAACCTGACACAAAAGTCAAAACGGTCACATTACTTGCTCACAATAATCACATACACATCATAATCAAATTTTCTAGCATAAAAAAATCTGTACCTAGAATTTTAGCTATTTTCATGTTTCATGGAAAGATAAGACCATATTATATCAAAACAGTTACAATACAAAGGCATTAAGGATTTTTTAAAAAAATGTTGCCTTTGGGGGGGGGGGGGTACAGTATAAGGTAGGCTTTTGCCTTTGAAGTGCTTAGCCCTTTGAGTGATTACTAGAATTATACCACATTTTCTTTTTACACAGGTTGATCCCACTACATAAGAGATCATTCTATGAAACATTTGGTTAATTTTGACACATTGTATTAGCAAGGTAAAAAATAGAAACTGGCAAGGATTACAGTACTATGTTTTATAACAGTGCCAATAAAGGCCTGACTGTTTTTTTAATCATAAACAGATGAAGAGTACAGTAATTTAAGCTAAGAATATAAGCTGAATCATGTATAAACCTCAGGTCAGTGTTTTATGTCAACTAAAAAAACAAAACCATGTAACCATGTATTGAATCACATTCCGATCAGATCAAATAGAATATGAAAAGAAATGCAAATCCTGTATATAGCCCTCACCCATGTATTAACCTCAAGAAAAAGAAATTTTGCAAAATCAATATATTAACCTCGGTTAATAATGGGGAATTATGGTATTGGTTTTATTAATTGTGTTTAAACTGTGTCAATAGTGTTCTCCAGATGTAAGAGATAAAGAAAATGCATTTTTGAACAGCACTGAAAAGTTTTAATTGCTAGACCCTGGAAGTGTAACTGTCTGTGCACAACCAAAAGCTACTAAAGTTGTTAAACCCCTAAAGATGCTCAAAAAGCATTCCGGTCAAAATGTTTGTGTTCATTCATGGTGCTCGTGACCATTGCCTCTTATTTACAGTCAAAACACATCATGTCTAATTTGCACAAAGTTGAGCAGTTTTCAACTTTTTTATCGCTCTAGTCGTGGAAACGTTGACGTTTCTTGCTTTTATCACGCTTACTGCTATTGATACATTGTCTGATAGAAAATGAATGACTTCTGCTGTTCGTCCCTTTAGCAGCTCTTGGTGTGAACACCAATCAGTGACGATCTATGATCTATGCTTTGTATTTTTGAAGTACGTATGTGTGTGTTTATGTCGTGTATCTGTGTGCCTTCGTGTATGTGTGTAAGCTGGACAACTTCATTTCCTTTTGGATAAATAAAGTATCTCCATCTATCTATCTATCTATCTGATTATCTTCTTGTCATCATTGCAGAATGATATAGGAAATTTGAATGAAATTTGAACCAACCAAATTGGTGATTGGGCAGAAAGCTTAATCACCTGGTAAGCTCTGGTTTTCATGGCAATGGTGGCATTGAGGGGGATGAGGAGGATCATCACAGCAACTCCAGCCAGCACAGACGGGCCCAAATTCTATTTGACACAAACACACATTCTTGCTGAAGAATTTCTGTACAATAATATTTTTTATCAACAAATGAAAATGAAATCACAATGTTTAATGAAAAGAAGCAGACAACAGAAGTGACACAGTCAGAGACCGTTTTGTTAGCACACTTTAATGATAATTTTGTCGATGAAAGGTGGAACAGATAGCATTGGTATGACACATGATGCTTTGGTGAGGTTGTGGTCAGTGTAGGAATTACCTGCCAGAGAAAGAAGAGGGCCAGCACTATCTGCAGTGGAGCGGACCACAGCATGTTGAGGAAGGTAGTGAGGTCCATGAAGCGCTGGGCATCTACAGACATCAGGTTAACCACCTCACCCACTGTTGATGAGCGTTTGGCCTCGTTAGTGATGACCAGTGACTAGAAGACAAACGGACAGACAACATTTTTTTTACGGTCAATCCCTTCCTGTGTCTTCTTCTTGTTCAAACATTCATTCATTCATTCATTCTGTGATCCATTTTTCCATTTTGATCCCTCATTTATGTTGCACTGGAGTCAGGAATCCATTGATCTAACAAAATTTATCACATCTCCCATTCAATAATGAGCATAACATTAACTTCAAGGGGAAAGTAATGTTCTCGTTTCCTTTGGTATGTCTGTCAGCACTCTTCTCCTATGATTTAGACTTAATTAATGCAATTAAACACTTGTCACTTGTCAACAAAATGTCATCATCAAAAATTTGGTAGAGATCAGCCTCTACCGCAACTTTACCAGCTACTACTCAATACACCCAGTGACAGCAAACCTATAGCGAACATAATGGACGCTTCAAGCTAATTTATAGGCACACAAAGAACAAGCATGAAGCAGAGAGAGACAGTAGAGACACAACCACAATAAGGTGGATTTACGAAAGTGTTTACATAATCCTGCAACACTATATTATTGACACTCAGCAGCTGGAGCTGATTGAGGGTATATTAGTTTACATTGAGCCCTGTAACAGACAAGTCTTTTTCTATAGAGTGGAACTAGAAGTATTTGCATGAGGGCAATAATTAGCTAGAGCATGAGAATGTTCTTTTGTATTATATTACTACACTGCAAATCTTCCAAGGCTTTGCATTGACAAAACCCCACTTGTCTTGCAGTAACGGCTATATGTGTACAGTCAGTACAACAATAAGCTTCAAGTTCTACTGAAATTCACTACATTAAATTAGAAACTGATCAACACTTCTTCTTAAGGGAGTTATGTGTAAGATGTGAAGGTTTAAGGATCCAGTTGTCCAGATATCTACTGAAAGAATGGAAATCAACTTTTCGAAATCCTGTCAATCACATCAAAGAATTGCAGTCAGATCAATGCAACAGGTTAGGCTGGAGCAATAATTTCAAACTTAATGCAGAGATTATGGCAATCATTTCTCAATTGAAAAATGACCAGGTCATCTTGTTGGTCTTAGCCTACAGATCTAGACATACCCCAGTCTTAGCAAATGATTTTGCTATGCTGGTCCATCTAGACATGAACCATAGGGCCTCAGTAGCTGTTCTCCCATGTTTGGTCGAACCAATCACATCACTATCACATCTATCCTTGTAGAGAGTCGTCTAGATGTACCCTAGCAGTAGCTTATGAGGCTACAAGAGTCTGGTTGTCTTCCATCAACCACAATGTAATCACCGACAAGTCTGAAGTATTGATCATACACAACAGGATTATCAGATAGAAAACATACAGAGCTTGCAACATGAATAAGACAGGAAATGCCTAGCCTGGAGAGGCCGAGGTATAGTTCCTGTGGCCACTTACCTTTCTGTAGATGGCCCCAATGATGGCAGATCGGAGGCGCATGCCAGTGACAAAGCAGTATTGGAAGTGCTGGTGCAGGATGATTGTCTGGAGGATGGCACAGCCGAACATGAGGAAAGCCAAGGCAAAGCCCCACCATGACGGCACGTCCTTGTTCTTGATGAAGGAGATGAGCAGGCTGTGGAGGAAACATGGAACCGACACCAAACATATTTCTCTGATTTAGCTTAGACTTTGACATATGCAATGACATGGACAGGACTCATTACGGAGACAGAACATGACCGTTGTATTTGACATACAAATGAGAGAGCACCACAAAGCTGGATTATGCATTTTTGTTCATATTTACATTTAGGCATTAGCAGACGCTTTTATCCAAAGCGACTTACAAAAGAGGATAACATTCAAGCTACAACACAATGAAAGAAACTAATAAAAGAGTGCATATTGCTAACATTGAAACTGTCAGCAAAGTTACTCTTTGCTTAAGGATGCCATTCAAATGAATCCACATTCCCTAAAAAGTGGTGGTAACAAATTTGCATGGTGTCTTTGCATGGCCAACCAGATGAGGAACTAGTGACAAGAGCTCAAATATCTCCAGGGCAACTTATAAAAAGGACATTGTTGACCAGTCATTTCCCTCCGTGTTTCCTTATAAACAAATGACACATACATTGTTCATACATCCTTAGTGACATCAACAGGTGTAATTACACACGCCTTGTAAAATAGCTGGTAATACAACTTGCAAATAGTGGTCATAGGTCTGCAAATGGGAATGGGACGCATTCAATTCAACTATTCAGCCTTGCATAGACTGCATAACAGAACAAATGGACAGGGAGATTTTTTTATAAGTCAGAAGAAAAATCTGTCAAATCAATGCCACTAATCCTTGGGATGCAACCGTTAGTACATTTGACACTTTGTGCTCAGTCACTCCTCAAGCAAACCTGTAGAACAAATAGCTGAGAGCTGGGCTTTTTCTTCTTTTTGAAATGAGTCACAAATGCTCTTGGCAGAAATGTGGATCGTTTTGAATAGATTGCATTTCTCAGTCTGTAAACACTGTTTTCTTCTCTGTGCTATGTGTGTTCTGTGTTGTGCCCCTTCATCTCAAAAGGAGTACACTTTATTGTTTACTTTACTTTATGAGTGCATTTGGCATAGAGTGCTATAAACTCTCTTTGATAAGTGTATCAAAGATCATCTATCTATATACAATAATATATGCATTGCACACTGAGTGTACATAGTAGGCTACTGAACACTATAATATTCGCTCTCTGAACCTTGTGTTAGCATTGCTTTAGCATTAGCTGATGTTTTACCTGAGCAGCTGTGGGTTGACGAAGGTGATGAGGTCCTGTAGCAGCTTGTAGGCTGAGCCAATGAGGAAGTAAGGCCCGAAGGTGCGCAGCAGTGAGCGCAGGAAGGAGGGCTGCCGAGATGCCTTCTGTTTGGAAAGCAGGACCTCAACCTCCTCGGGGCTCCCGGCTCCATCAGCCATGTGGTTGTTGGCTGCGGTGGCGCTGCCTGTGGGAACCTTGGAGTACAGAGCTTGTGTTTGCTTGTCTTGCTGGCTGCACGTTGTAGAGAGGAAGAGTGGAACGCAAACAAATAAAATCCACCTGTCAGTTTGAACACCGTCATTTCAAAGCCAACTGTTTCTAAAAGCTAACTGTTAACAGCTAACTGTTTCTAAAAGCTAACTGTTTCTAAAAGCTGACTTCACATCGAAGCAGCTACACTGAGTTTGGTTTGCTTTATTTTGAAATGAGGGATGACTTATTAAGTCAGATGGAGTGTATGAGTCCTCATATGAAGTTTCTTTAATGAAGGTCTATCATTAAATAAGCAGCTCTCTCGACAGTATCAAATTGCACATTTTGTTGAAAGTAGGAAGCCCCCCTACAATAGCACCAAGAAATCAGCGAACAAAGAACACAAAGGCAGAGAAAGAAAGGACAAGGTAAAACAATAATGTGGGCTGAAGTTGAGGGAATGGAACACACCCATTCCATGGGTCTAGCGGGGAAAGCAGAAACGGCCCAATTTGTTTGTACAAGGGAGTTCCATTTTGTGAGCCCTCAGGAACCCCCACTGTTCGGGCATTTTTCCTAAGCCTAAGGCAAGACTTGTCAATGAACAAACACGGACACCCAACGCTAAAGGCAAGACTTGGCAACGAACAAACTAACAAACACACACACACAGGCACATGCACAAACAATTATGAATAACTAGTAACTAGTTACATTCACATGAAAAACTGTGAAACATAGAAATACACACACACACACACACACACACACACACACACACAAATACCGGTAAAATGTCAATCTATTTGTCTGTCACCTTTTTCTCTCTAAGATGTGTAGCTGTTCACAGTACAATGCATTTTTTCAACCAGAAATGTCTCCTCTCGTGTGTTTCACCTGCTTTCACTTCAGATAGGTTATTCCAGTGAGTTTTTCTAGTGAGTAAATTTTGTTCCCAAAAGCAGCACTTTTTTCAAAAGCAAGGTTAAACAATGTCAAAAGTGCTTCAATTTGTTTTTATGGGCAGTTGCTGTTAAGTCATTTGGTGTAAGCAGGCCCTTTCTCTCCGTCTTAAAACGGGAAGCATATCTATATGAGCGCAAACGCTTACAAAAAGGGGGAAGTTATTGTGTGTTGCTCCACACCCAGAACACTGGTCAAGACAGTCAAATACATGTGATATGAATCTATTTACCAGGAGCTGCTGATTTGTATCAACTCTTTTTCCTCATATATTTTATTTTCATATCAATTTATGAATGGCATGAATGGCACATGTGAAGTACACAAACTTGTTGTTTGTCTGGTGAGCAAATGTGGTGGAGTGATACCTCTGCACCCTGCACTTTTCCACCTCCCATTCCTTCAGCAGCTTGGGCACGATGGCATCTGACCGGTCTTGTTTGTTTAGAGACCACAGGTCTTTGCTCTCCAGGGGAGACTTGTAACCATGGATAGCCATTCTGTGACATAGGGAAAGAAATGGCAAAGGCATTACTAAACGAGTACTGAGAGGCTCTCAACTACAGTGAGAGCCTATGGAACATGTTGCAATACAAAATTACTCTCAGTTCTCCATGGCGTAGAGGAGGTATAAATGATGCAATAGTACTGAGAACAGAAAAAGAATGGAATGGAGAGAATGAATCCTACCTTGTAAACCACCAAAAGGTCATGGTAGAAAGGAAGCCGGCACTAGATTCAGGACAAGGATTCTACACAGAAATTTACAGGAGGCTAGTTTATTGATTACAGAAATATAAAATCTAGTATACTGTACCTATCACAGCAGGATTTCACAGTGTTGGGCAAACAAATCAAGACACCAATTATTCTTAAACAGAAAGCAATCCAGATCAAATGAAAATCAAATGCATTTTTTAACTAAGTCAGGAAATGGAGGCACAATACCAACAAATAGGATTTACCTAATCCATTATACCATCCCCCCCTCCCCCAGTCCCCCTACAAACACACACACACACATACACACACTCACAGGGTCTGTGACCACATCTGAGAAGAGGGGCGGCTTTTCGCTGAAGCAGGACAGCAGAAGCTCAGCCAGGATTAAGCCAAAATATATATAGAATGTGCTGAACCGCAGTTTGTCCGTGATCCCCTGAGGACAAAACAAAAAAACACAAAGCAAAAAAAGGCATGTTAACAATTTGGCTCATCACAAGATCTGCTGCCATTTAAACCCTTGGTGTCATTTAGATCGATTTCATATTTCAAATTTCTTTTGTTGTGTTTGGATCCACAGCAATCAGCTGCATCTGTGACATGGGTGAAATAAGAAAGTCAAGTTAAAGACAGAGCACCTCATGGCACGGAAGCACACTATGATAATGGTTCTATCAAGACACATCAGAATTCAGACTTTCTAAGGCTTTTTGATCAGTTGACTGAACTGACCACCCACACAATACCACCCCCCCTTTCCATGGAGCCTTCACAGAGCTTGTCCTTACACCACTCTGACTCTGTAGATTGGGTTAGATAAACTGGAGTGAGAAGTGGCATGCCAAAACAACGGGAGTACTATTTCCCTCGCCGATGCAGTCCCTGTCCCTGGTTGACCTCCGTGCTCAAAGGAGAACTGCAAGAACTCGGAATAGAGTAAAGGAAAGTGAGAGTGTGTGTGTGTGTGTGTGAGAGAGAGAGAGAGAGGTGAAAAGAGAGATGAAAAGGATAAAGGAGCGGGGGGGGGGGGGGTAGACTGATACGAAAAACAGAGGGAAATGGTAACAAATTTGAAAGACAGGGGAAAAAAACAGGATCTGCATGTATGCTGCCTCTCCCCAAGCACTATGTGGTAAGCTCTAGAAACTTCTGAAGAATATGGGATTTTTTTTTCATAATGTTCTATTTCAGGAACATGGCTATAGGGGAAAATACAGGCTCTGTAGTCAGAGGACCAGTGAGTAAACATTCTGAAATCTCCCTTTCCTTCAAACAGCAATATACTAATGCTAGCTGCTGCTGCGGTAAACAAGGCTGATGATAGCTAAGAGACACAAGAGGTCTCCTAACCATAGGTGTTGTGCAGATGATTGTGACATGACGACGGCGGTGGTTGGCCACGTGGCAATCACCTTGGTAGAGATCTGGAGGATCTTGGAGCGGAAAGGCACGACTGCGCACAGCACTGACAACGCCCAGAAGATGAAAAGGACCCCCGAGGACTGGACTCCCCTGAGACGCTCAAACTGGATCAGGAAGGTTGCCAGGAGCTGCAGACAAAAGACAAAAGACAATGTGGATGATGAATACAATTGGATGATGCTTTACTAATGTAAAGATAAATTCTCGGGATGAAATTGTCTGATTAAACAGAGGATTTTTATATTACTATTTATATTTATATTTATACCTTGAAGGACTACTTGTGTGGAAGTAAATTCATAATAGTTTAATAGTGTGTTATTACACGACTCTTTATAATGCTGAAGAATTCTGCTTTCACTTCTGTGGGACTTCCTAATGTTCTACCGTGTGATATTTCTTGATAACAGACCGTTGTTAAGCATAACATACTGCTGTTAAGGAAAGTGAAACAGAATGTTGCCATAACCAATCAGTTGATCTGTAAATTAACACACTACCATTTTTTCACAGAAGCTATTACTCCCTTCAGAGTGATTTGAGAGCCCTCCGTAGGCGTCCCATCCCATTGCTCTGACAGGAGTTTTTCCACGTTGATGACATCACAGAACATTATCCCTTACATAAATGTTATCTGGCTTCCACATAAATGATGCAGGACTTCTAGCAAAGCAAAACAAGTTTATCTTTTCAGATTAGCATTTCTTTATTAACTTTTTTCTATGTACCATTTACGAATTTCATATCATTCATCTCTTCATTTCAGGTTTCATTTGAATTCAGCACAAAGACAATATGATTATAGGAACTGCACAGCCGTCTCTGTGCCTAACCAGGAATGACATGAAACCTGTACACAAATGTCCCTTCTTAAACTGGTTCCACAGCAATGATCTGCATATGAACTGAAGTACTTTTAAACTAGTTGACCAAAAAGAGGCCTGACTCATGCATCAATCACATGCCACAATGAACCACTATAGCTAGCAAACAGTGTCAGGTGTTACTACAGAGACACATACCAATCTTTTTGCTTTGGCCACCCACAACTATCAGTGACTTGCATTAACAAAAGGTAACTGTGACAGCTGGTGCCAACAAAAGGTAACCATGACAGCTGGAATTTGCAGCATTCATGTCATAATTAACAGACTTTACCCCTCCAACGTCTTAAGGACGGGCCTAACTCTTTTTAGAAGATTGAGGTTCATGTGAGGGGGTCAGATGAGCACTTGTGTTTGTGTAGCATACTCACCATCGTCATGCCGACCACCAGTGGCGTGACGAAGAATATGGGCTCTGTCTTGGTGCTCTGCTGCATTTTGTGGAATGCGTGGAAGAGGTCTGTCCAGCAAACTATCCACAATAAGAAGCCAAATATCTGCAGGAGATGAAAGATTGGTTGGAGGTGACAGCCACTAATAGATAATAGAACAGAATAGAATATCTGACACAGAGAGGAGAAAGGAAATCCATTTTATAAATGTAACAAAAAAGACTCAGTTCACAAGGTCTTGTACATTTAAGGATCATACAAGGTTGACTGATAATCACAAGATAATCACAAAAAAACAAGATGAGAGTGAAATCGCCATGGATCTGTGTCACATGAGGTCAGACTGCACTCTAAGACTGAGAATCAATAGACGATGGAAAGACTCTGTCAGAAGTCAGACTCCTCTGTCTCAGATGTGCAAGTGCTCTTGCACTACAGTTATGTACAAGGTGGGATCATAACACCAGAGATCTGCAAAAAATATGCCATCTTTACTGTTTTGACTCTGTTTAAGATGGACATCATGATGTAACCCCTGTTGTTCCTCTTGAGGTAGAGGACGTAGAATGGGAAGGCCAACCACAAGTAGATGCAAGGTATCCATGACAGCACAGACATCTGAAAACATTCTGAGAGGTCAGGGCGGTCTGTGTACAAAGTCAGGTTTGCATCCTGTAGAAACCAAAGGAGAGAGAGAGAGAGAGAGAGAGAGAGAGAGAGAGAGAGAGAGAGAGCGTCATTCATTAACAGTGGTTTACACTTTTAACTGTGGTGACATGGGAGACTTCTCATGTTTACATCTGGGAAATGTTATTCTCCTACATGACAACACCAGTCTCTAAGTGTCTAACTGCCTCCCACACACACACACACACACACACAGATCTGGAACTGAGAGTTGTGAGTAAAAAGGTAAGGGCAAGTTGGTGAGACACCTACATACCAAGCTGCACAAAAAGAAAAGCAAAAAACATCTCATTCTTGTATGATAATCAAAGACAAAACTTCTTGTATGTATGCAAATGAAAAGACCCAAGTACAGGGCTGTGCCTCACAGCACAAGTAAATGTGGCAGTTGTCTATTATGAATAAACATGACCGTTAAATAGGACCATGGCCTACTTGTTTTAATTCAAACATATTCATATTTTTTTTTGGTGCAGGTTGTGTTCCATGTGCCTCAAAGTCAATCTTCCATACCTTTGGGTCAGTCACTCTGAGGGCCCCTCTCTAATACTGTGTGCATTATGCGGTCCATTAGGTATGGATGTCTGATGATCTGCTCAGAACTACAGTATCATATCTGCATATCTATATAAAGAGCGTGTTTCAGCTGTTGGAAGGATGATCCAATTCAAAATGTTTGAGTCAGATCTGCAGAAATTAACATGCAATGCATGAGCCAAGTTAAAAGTTCAACTGTCAACACTACATCTGTTACGGCAAAGGTATTTGCTGCTGTAAGGACTGTCCATGTAAGAGTTAATTTCATCTTTAAAAAGACACTATTAAAGAGTTGTAAAAGAAAGTCTATTCATTGGGTTTTAGGGTGTTTTCAATGCTCTTTCAGAAAGAATTTTGTGGCAGTATAATGGCATTTAGTCCTCACACTGCTAGCAGTTCAGGCACCTTACTACAAACTATGTTAACCTTTTAAGTAGGTTTACACAAGACCTAAGAAAATCTACATCACAAGTTTTGACCTTGTGATGCACAGTAATGGAGGGCTGGAGAGAGCCAGTGCAATGCATGCAGTGCAATTCAAATTCGTTTCTTTAAAGTCATCTATGTTAAGTCAACATACTTTGGCGAATGTTGGCCATGCCTCACCATGTAAACATGAGAAAACCAGCCGCTGGTGAATACACCCTTGGGGACAAATCTAAACACTAAGAAGTAAGGACTTCAGAAAATCTCATTTGTGTTTTGGAAGGAATGCCATTTGACTGTCAAATATCAACAGTTTTTTTGCAAATTGGTCCACTGTGACAACAGGTACGCCATACAGATAACTGTTAGATTGTATAATAGTGACATTTTTGGTGGCACTGACAAAATACATTTCTTTCTACAGGCGATTTTTATTTAGAGCAGTTTTGGTGCAATTAGAAAAAGGGTGCAATTATAATTATTAATCCCCATTACTTTAGGGAAGTGCAAATGTTACAGTTGCCTTATCTCACAGCCAGCACACCACAAAAATGCCTAACCTAAGTCATCTATCAAACCAACATTTCATTTTATATGTACCATATTAAAAAGAGTGTGATATCCATTTAACGCTAATCTGAACGCAAACATAGCGACTGATTGGCAGGCCATGTGAACTGGTTTATCAGCTCTAAAAAGGTCTCCCATGCTGCTCTGACTGGCACCCTGATGATAAACTACCTCATGCCGGAAAACTGCATTGCAGTGGACACATGACCCATCCTTGGAAATACACATCAAAAGATAAACACAGCTGCTTGGGTTCCCCACTGCCTTTCACCACCGGTGTGAGTGTGTGTGTGTGTGTGTGTGTGTGTGTGTGTCTATGGGTGTGCGTGAGTGTCAGTGTGCACATGTGTATTAGTACATGGGAGTGTATACAGCCATTAGCACCTCTAATAGACCAACCAACACCCCCATCAGTCAGGTCTGGCTGCTGGGTGTTTCATCAAGCCAACGCAATCACAGACACAGGCTCTCTTCACAAACTCCTAATGAGCCTTGTACTGTATGACTGCAGATTCACTGAGTGTCGGTGAGTGTGTTTGTGTTTGTTTATGGTTACAGCAAATGTTTGAAATGAAATGATATGTTACATTTTAATCTTTCAACATAAAAAAAGCCCCATCTCTACCCGCGTTGTGTTGTTAAGTCACATAAAATGAGTAACAGGCAAAATTCAGCCCACTCCCATGCCAGCTAGTAATCTTTTCTGCACTAATCCAATGGATATTTTACTCTGGACAGGATATGAGTGCTCAGAGAAGGACCAAGGTTTTGGGCCAGGGATCCAGGAAGTGTTGGCCTAAACTTATAAACACTGGGCAAACACTCACAGATGAACTCACTGTGCAGATGTGTGTGCATATGCGTGTGAGAGAGAGACTTGTGTATGTGTGTGTGTGTGGTGTACAGCCGTGAGCAGTTGTGGTCTAAGGTGGGGTTGGGGAGGCATCTACGCTTCTGTTTATCAGGAGGCAAGAGAGATTAGCAGAGGGCTGCACGCGGTCTTCTTCTACTGGTGAGGGCTTTTATTCAGCTACCAACCCAACCCAACCAACCAGTCAGCCCACCAGCAAACTAATTTACTTCCTCGGAAAGAAGGAAAGGTCACCCATGACTCCCTTGTATGGAATCTATAGGGAGCACCTTGGACAAACAATAGCATAGAGTAGACAACCGCAGAAAACCTGAAGGGGAAGGTTTCTCAGATGTTTTTGTACAGTCAGAAAAAAGAAAACATTTGAATTATTCTGTAGGACAGCACTGAATGTAGTTTGGTGCAGGTTTGATATTTACTCTGGATGTGTGCCAACGCTGATGATTACCTGAGGAAGTATCAAATGTCACCTGTTTTGAACATCTATGAACTCTTTATTGACAGCGTTATCTGTTTAGCAGTGAAAGCTTTGCATGTGCAAAGACAAACAGTTCACACATAATCCTTTCTTTTCCATGGTTCTGTTTCAGCCATAGGAGTACAAGATTGATCATGCCTTTAGAAAGCACGCCATGTTGTCTGTAGGGTGTGACGCCAGGTAAGGTGGGGCTACCTGACTCATTTTCTCACTGCTCTCCAAAACCTTGTGTGTACAGACATAGCCACATAACTAGATTCTGCCAAACAAATGTGCAGTTTACTTATCTCCTATTCACCATTATCTTACTCTTGACTGACTTATGAGAAGTGAATGGAGAAGTTGTGTATCAGCCGTAAATAGACAAAGGGGTTTTTTAGTATGGAAGTAAGAGCCGGAGTGAGTCTTACTCTCTTATGGAAATATTCAAGCACTAAATCAGGCACGTGCGTGGGACTGGATAGCAAATGAAGGTGTGTCTCGGCAGCCCTGAGTAAACACTCCATTTTTACTGGCTCAAAGAACATGCCGTCTTGTGTCACAATGTCACATGCCAACAGGACTGACCGATGACCAAATGACACTTCACACAGAGAAAGAATAAAAGAACAAATAAATGCAATGAAAGAAAAGCAATGAAATGGTGGGATCAAAGCAGTCAGAGACATTTCTGGGTGAAGAGTCATTTCCTGCTTGCTGGCCTTCCATCGCCACCACATGAAACATCCAAGTTGTCAATTACACATGTATGAATTTGGTTTGAATTACACATGTATTTACACCCTTTGACACCCTTTGGTGTGACTTGCAACTCACAGCTCCCTGGAGCTCTGAAAGCAGCAGCTTTTTCTGTAATTAACTGTAACTCTAATAAATTCACTTACTCTGAATTTATTCATTAGGGCTTGTTAACACAACAGTAACATTAAGTATAAAAATCAGTTCGAATAACCAATATTTTGATTTTTGGTTTGATTTTGGTCATGTGATATTCAGTTATACATCTATCTAAACATACACTGATGGCACACTTCCACATAAATGCATAAAAACAGTAAAAACAAATAAATAATTAGCTTTAGAAAAAGTGAATAGTGGGTGTAGTTAAATTACACAAACAGTGAGCTACATTTAAGTCCCAAGCCTAATACAGGCAATAGGTCTGTTGTGGAGCTGGAGTGAAATTCCTTAACATCTTGCCAACATAAATCCCTCACACACCATTATATTCACACGCTGCCCACAACAATGCAAGGAGAAAAGCACTCAATGGCAGGGAGGAGCCACTCAGTTTATAATTATGCACCTACAGCTGAGAGAGAGAGGATGAGAGAGAAGGAGAGAGAGAGAGAGCCCCTCACATAATCTAATCCGGATGTCTGATGTCAAGGAGAGTCGGAAATGCTGGAAATGTGCTGCAGTTGGGAGCGGACATGGACGAGCACAGCCTCCAAGCGTGGGGTTTGAATAACGAAAACGGGTGGTTCCTGCCCATCTCCGTCTCGCACTGATGATGTCAGCTCTGTGTGCTCCCTTACATTAACCTCCCTAGAGCATTCGGAGTATTCAATCCATGGGCAAAGCATGAGCCTGTGCTTCTGCTCTCCTTATCACTCCCTTTTCATTTAGTGAGGTGTGGCAGTCAACCTCTGTACAGCCTATGCATCATTGATTTAATATCACCACCTGTAAAGCTTTATGGTGGCTTCGCTGACTTATGAATAAGCTGCATAGTGTTTGTCTACGATTTCCAAGACATCCTAGGAGGGGAAGTTCCTGTTGGCTGTTCAAGTATCAAGTAAGGCAGCAATAAAAACACGAAGAGACAGAAAGAAGTTTATATGAGGTAGAGGGATGAAGAACAGCCATGCCATTCTCCTCCAAGAGTACAAAACACATCTTTGAGCTTTAGATGCACAGGTCTTGCTGAGATGCCCTCAAACCATCCGATATTAGAAAGAACAACACATATTTTGGCCTAAAATTTGCAAGCCAATGATTTCCACAGTCGAGTCATGGTGCTCACATTCACATGGTGTTGACTGTACCTAGCAACTGTCAAAGATAAGCAAACTGATTAGGTAAGGAATCTTATGAAAACTTCAATTCAACTAAGATTAAGGCTTTAACTTGCCCCCAAAAACCACTGGAATTTCAAAAACATGGAGGGAAAACTGTCACCATGAAACCACACCATTCATCTGCAATGCCAACTAAAAGACTGGCTGTGCTGCTTTCACGCTTGTTTACTAATGATAGAAGACTGCATCATGCCAGAGATGACTCCACCACATGCACTAAAAGAAAAGTATATGCATATAAAAAAACAGCTTGTTGCCAGCTTACAAACTCATAGAGAATGTGTCATCTCATCATACCAAAAAGAGTCCAAACCATGTGATCCATGTGGTTCTGCACAATGCATCAGTGGAAATCACCCAAAAAAATGAAATGAAAGCATTTTGACCTAAAGTGTGCATGCGACTATGATGGCCGGAATTTGTGTTATTGTGTAAGTGATTAGATACACCTTGAACAACATTTCCTAAACACGAATACAGGAAAACAACTGGCACGGCAAAACAACTACAATGCCATCTCTGTTGTAACCAATGGCTCCTACATCACCCACCTCAACACAACTAAATGAGCCCAAACAATTCACCTTGTAAAAAGCTATACTTTCTCTGCTTCATCAGTTGAAGATACATATTCAACCGCTCCACTCAATGGTGAATTTTATACAAAACAATTTTAAGAACTCTCGCTTTTACAACTGTCACTTAGAGTCAGCAATGACTTTATATTTGGTGACCCTCTAGAGTTTATACACTGTTGTTGCTGTGTCACTATGGAGCCTGCCACCTTTACCACACTTAGATCAGCTCAAGAGGGAAATACAGGAAGTTCTGCGTAACACTTTCAACATTCGTCTGCTGTCAAGGCCTGCTTCTTAAAAAATAAACAAAGGAGCAAGAAAATTGAACCTAACCTTTGGGCTGTGACTGCCATGCCTGTTTACCAGGTCAACAAACTCTCATTCAGCAAGAGTCAGAACCAGAGCAAATGCATTAGCCTTTTGAGGTCTGAGGAGGAGGAGGGGGGGAGGGTTGGACCTGAGACTCAGGGTGACTTTTAGTAAATAGTGAGTGATGCAGAGGAAATATTCCCTTTTAAATGACTCCAGCTCAGGTCAGTCCTCATTAGACAGCCTCATGGCAACAGCACCCATGCCAGCCACAGGATCTCACCCATTGTAATCCAATCTTGCTGATCTGCTGCACTTCGTGCTGCTTTAGTTACCAGTTCTGCTGTGTGTACTCCTCTCCCCTCCAAACTGATAAGCTGCACAAATATTTTGAGAGTGTGAAATGGAGATAGGCCAGTGTTAACATATTACCTCCAATCAGTGAGTGGGAAAGAGTTTCAATGGTTTAATATGGGCTATTCGTCCTACCTTCCATTTCAATTCGCTTGCCCTAAGGCCTAGACATCTGACATTAGTCTCTCTTTAAGCACATAAAATTCTGCACTAACAGTGTCAGTATGCCATCACTGCTGTTCTTACCACGCAACATCCTTGCACCCACGCAAAAGTACCATCTTGTCATTGATGGCGTAGTTAGGACGCTAAGCGAATTGCCAGTGACTCACTGCAGACAAGGGGTGCTCAAATGAATGTGTTGTTTGCATGCAACCTTCATTTATTACCATATGTTCAAACAGGACTGAAAAGAGCAAGACGTCACCATGACTATGCAAAACCTATGCCTCTAAAGAGATGCTCATGACACCATAAACAAAACTGAAGGTTCACATCCTCTTCTTTCTTTTAATAAACCCACTCAATAAAGCATAAAGAAACCCTATGTTTTGTGATCAGCTATAATTTTTTTGCTGTCAATTTCAACAGGTTGCAACCCAAGGATTGCCTGAAAATTTCCCTTAATTTTGGGGGCTGCTGATGATGCCTCTTTGGTTTGATGCAGTAGTCACCAGATGCTTAGTGCTTAGGGAGCACATTTAAGTAAAGTTGCTCTCACATCATTTGCCAACGACAGCTTTCATCATTCTATACTCAAAGACACTGAAAATGTTTGTTTGTTTGTTTGTGCTTGGGTATTCTTCCAGACTGTAAATTGTCCCACCTTGAGGAGAGCTGAACCACTGCGTTTGGCCAACTTTGAGCCACAAATAAATGATTTCATGTTTTCAGAGCTTCAAACCCTGACTGGAGCAAAAGAGGGTTTCACCCAAATTAACCCTCAGCCCCAGCCATTAATTGCAATGACCGTATGTAATTTACAGTAACACTGGCCATTGAAGAGCTCATAATAATCCCCTTGGGCAACCACAGTAAAACCACTCTGCACTCCTACGAAATTAGGACACACGAGTTGCACCTCGACAATTAATTCCTCCAAAACGTACTGGAGAAAACAGTGGCAGAACACAGACGTAAGTAGCAACATGACTGACCCACTTCCCTCAGTTCACCCCTCTCTCCCCAGCAACCACGACACAATAAAGCCTGCTTTTTTTCTTGTTTTTCTTCCTTTCTGAGTTCAACAGACCTTCAGCATATCCCCACATCTGAAATGGACAGATTCATACTATAAAAATCTCTGCTCTCTGATTATTACAACCTAAAGTGACATGTACTGTAGTACATAAACACAGTGAGACTATTAACATTAATAGGATATGAAATGCAGACAGTAACATTGTTCTCTCAGAGGTACATGCCCAGTCCAGTGGAACCTAATCCTTAGGCATGTCATATGTCCTCATTAATTAAATCAGTGCGATTAATCCACAATGCCAACTGATGGCCACTCTGACAAAACATGCATAACAAGCTAACAAAGAATATCCTGCCATGAATATCACAAATGCACAGCACAAGTTCTAACTGTATAGGTTTGCAATCTAACCCCACAGAATAACAGCATGTCTTAATTATGTGTAAAGAAAGAAAACAAGAAATCATATCAGCTGATGATAGCAAGACAATAGGCTACTTAGGCATTCATAAATACCCAATAATAAATAAATACCCAAGACAAAAGACTACTTAGGCATTCATAAATACCCAATGATAAATAAATACCCACGTGTATGCATTTCACCTTAAAACACATTTACTTAATCATCACAGAGCATGTCTCTATCCAGTGGTACAAACAGCGGCTTCCAGGAAAATTTGAATTTATATTTTGTTTAGCTGTGGGGCATTCCAGTAATTCAGTGAATAGTATTGCTCTCAATTGCATTACAAATTTCAAGGAAGATGGAGAAAAGGGGGAGACAGCTAAGGACTCCAAAGACAGCTTAACACGCCACTGAAAACCCAGCATCAATAAAATATTGACAGCGGTTTGTTCATTATGCATCAGAGTGCATTTACTATGAGCCAGTGAAGCCACACCACTGGTTGAGACAATTAGCACTTGTACAGTCATTACAAGTGCACTGTCATTACATGTCTATGATAAATTTTAGATCAGTAAAGGTGTTAAAGTGTGTGTGTGTGTGTGTGTGTGTGTGTGTGTGTGCGCGCGCGTGTGCTGTCGAAAGACACACACAGTTCATGTATAGAACATGTAACGGCAGTGGATGATCAGGTAACTGCTGTCCTGAAAATGTTTATTTATGCATTTATTTATTTTATTATATATATATATATATATATATACTTTTTTATGACAGAGCTCAGTTTCAGCTGAGCAGGTCTACAGCCAGCACAAGCACAAAGGCCTCTTGCCTGCCGTCGATAATCAGGGAGATGCGGCACAATTTCTTTCTTTTTTTTCCCCCTCTGCCGTTACCTTACATGCTCCCAGCCTTTGAGAGTGGAGCAAAATGAGCTCACTTAAGAACCACAGCTTTACAGCCAGACAGCAGTGTCTGAGCCCTTTTCATTGGTGACTAGGGAGCCTGGGCTTCAAACAGCACTCAAAAGAACATAAGCTTCCATGCATATTTGACCATGGTCTTGTTGCCCTCTCTGTCTCTCTCTCTCACTCACCTTCTCTCTTTCTCTCTATCCACACAAGCATACACAAAAACAAGGAGAGCAAACCTGGTCAAGCGTTCAAGGCTTCCATTTACACCGCCAGCGCAACATGTGATCTGACACGGTGAGTGGGGACGTGCCACACGACTGGGTTACTCTGGGTGATGCCGTTTTGCTGCAGGAGGTGACCCAGAGATGAAGCGTGTCTCGCGTGACTAAATAGAACATGAAGATGAGATGCTGAGCTGCGGACGGCTTTTACACTGGCAACAACCACAGAGACTCTGTAGTTTGGCCTTTAATGAAATGAAATCTTCAGCACTGGTCAGATGATATTAAGCATTCCTCCCATACTGAAGCACAGGGGTGAATTTGTACATAAAGTCAAGATTATGGGAAGGTACTGTAAATGGTACATCCCTCTCATCTTAATGGCCTGGGTCTGGGTCGTTATCCTTGATCTGAATACTGCTCACATACGCTGATGATGAATAATCTCGATCACTGCCTCTCTGGTTGTGCTTCCATCATGGGCCATCTGACCCCTACGGGATCAGCAGAGGATTCCTTTGTCAATCAAATTTTCAAAGAATTATGTTGACTGACAAGGGTTCGGGGTGCCGCTGTCATCTTGCAAGCACTGCAAATCCACTAAGAACCTATAGGAGGAGCCGAGAAAAGCTCGCTTGTTCACCCCATAATGAGCCATTTAACCATCAAAGAGGCTAGGAAGTAAGTATGGTAAATTAGCCT
Organism: Tenualosa thibaudeaui; assembly: GCA_027481765.1. Taxonomy (NCBI): domain Eukaryota; kingdom Metazoa; phylum Chordata; class Actinopteri; order Clupeiformes; family Clupeidae; genus Tenualosa; species Tenualosa thibaudeaui. The sequence continues at coordinate 15,698,995 of JAIFZK010000002.1, forward strand.
ACAGACAGCAAAAATTGCCTGGCATTCCTTTAATGTATATCAGTTTACATTTGCAGATGCAGGTGTAGCACAACATTGATATGAACACTCTATTGAAGCATATGTTTTTTTTTTTTTTTTTTTTTGAATTTACTTTGAAAATAGTAAGTGTGTGTGTGTTGGGGAGGGGGCATCTCATAAAGTCACTTCCAAACATCTAACAAAGTTCATGCACAGCACATTTGATGAAACCCATGGAGTGTTGTGAGATCCCATATTTTCCATGTAAACAGTTTATGGCAAGCTAGTAAAGACCAGGCTTAAGACAGAAATAGTTACATCTGAAACAATGAAAGCTTTCATGCTTTGTTTCCCATTGCTTTTGAAGAAAACCAACCCCATCTACCTGTTGTGCTTAGCAAATATGAGCTTCCCCTGAAATCCTGAAGACTCTACAGTAACTTTTCCACATTGCGTATGTGAAAGAACTTGAGTGAGCAGAGTGTTATTTAAATAATTAGTTTTTTTAAATTTTATATATTTTTTTCATGCAGATTCTACAGCCAAAAATGCAAATGCTCATATTTGAGGATAATTTACATGAACAAATACAATGGGATTTTGTTGGCATTATGGATATGATGGTGGAATTGCCTACTCATGCTTACTCATCAAGATATTTAACCTCACTGCCCGGACTATTGTCATGCCTCGAGACATACATGTTTTCCCAGTACTCTTGGGTAGAAAAGAATCTGGGCCTAATGTGTAGTTTTGGCCCGACATCTCCACCCATGTTTTCATAACCTGTCAGTCTTTTTACTGCAGGAAATTAGATTTGAATATCTTTTGCAGAAATATGCTTTTACTTGGGCAAGGGACCCAGTGTACTTACAGACTTTGTATTTTACTTCTTCTGTCTATTTTGATCCTGGTCTGCACTGTATAATTTGTGTCTTTCTTGTCTTTATGTCTGTTTTGATGTTTTGATTCTTATTCCCATTTATATTGTTTATACGTACTCCCAGGGCTCTCTTGAAAAAGACATTTAATATCTAAATGGGACCTCATATGGTTAAATAAATAAATAAATGCTGTAACAAGGGTGCAGGAGGGAGGACTTTCATGTAAATATTTCAGTGAGGACTCTTATTATGGTATTTCAAACTTTCTCAGCATCAGTGTGTTTCTCAACTTGACTTCCTGGGCAGCGTTGATGGGTAAACATGTATTATATAATTTTGTGCACACTTGTTGGTGGAAATAAACATGAAATGCTTACATAGTAGAATGTACGATAAACAATAGCAATTAACCTCACCTAAGTTTTTACAGTGGACAACTGTTGATGTTTAAAAGGGACCTGTTGCATATGGGTAAAAGAACTGTGTGTCACATGATTTCACCATGGATGGTAAAACCATGCTGAATTAAGGACTGGATGCATCACCATAGGCTACCACATCTTTGTGCAGATAGAACCAGGACCACTTATAACATGATTTACAATCAGTGAACCGTCTGAGTGTTAGTTCTTGTATTCCAAGGGTAATAATGCAATATAAAGTGACAGAACATCTAAGCTCTCACTTATATCCAACCACTCTGTGTCAATGAACTGGCCAATAACATTCATGGCAATGTAGAGATGCAGCCAGGTAGAGAAAAAAGGCAAATCCTGATGGGCTTCAGAGCTACTTTTCCTGAGTGGGTAAATCAGGAGTTGGCAATCAAGAAGACAACAAGCAGGCTACAGTTAAGAATTCAAAATGACTGAATAACTAAGGTTTTATAGACCACGTCCCAATAGCCTTACATTCAGACATTAGGCTACAACTGACGACCAAGCCTACCCAAACAGGCGACATCATGACCATTCTATAAGATGACAACTCTTTCAGCATTTCATTAACGATACACAATACTACACAATGTACAAGTTGGGTAGCTACAAAATGATTGTTCTTTACTCGTGGGTATAGGCTACAAGATATGGCCTATACGAAAAGACCGTGTATGAGAGGATAAAAGCCATAGGCTACCAGCACTGAAAAGATTGGAAGTCGACGAATAACTCATAGGGGAATTAGAGTGGAAACTCTGTGGACTTTCTGTTTAAGCCTACGATGCTGGTAACTAGGGCACAGACAGAGAGCTGCCTTTACCTTACACAACCTTGTCAACAGTAGAAAATTCTCTGTTGCTAGTCACGGTCAGGTGCAGTAGACGGCTTAAGCTTTTTATGTCAATTACCCATTTATGTATGTCTCTGTATGTTAAGGCTATGTCTGGTTATAGTCAACGGAAAAGATGCTTAAAGTCTTAGCATAGAGAGGTCGCCATGGGGATTTTATTAGGAGATTTGCAGTTCAAGTTCGCAGCTGATAGCCTACACAGCGAACGAATTACTTCATGCCATCCTATTCCATATTCAGTGTTTACATCAGAACTGGGTACAACTAACAGTGACAACTTCGAAATGAAGCGCTCTTGACTACACCATCAATGAGCTACAATGACACGTTACAGTAGACAGTCCACAATTACGACAGCCTCTGTAGTAGCCTACACATGCAGCATTGCGGAATATCAGACAGTACTGGTTGCTACATCATTCGGATTTGTTTGTTTGAAGTGGCACGCAGGAACGATCTAACATTGACGAGGACATTGTTCTGCTGAGTCTACTTCATCAAGAGACTTATTTGATTCAGTTTACCTGTTCAGATGTTTTTGGTAGGGTTCGAACCAACCTGTCTGTGCTCATATTTGTTTTTACGTTTTGGTTGCCATGCCAGTCATGAACCAGCATTAAATTATAAAATAAATGGATTGACGAGTCGCTTAGGTATGATAAGCTCCTCCAAGAAACAGCAAAAGCTTTTCTTTCACAAATAGCCTAACTGAGACATTGAATAACGAGTTAGTCTAACTTCCCATCGGACTTACCCAGAACGGTTTATCCGATCCACATAAATGCTCCATTTGGCTCTGGCACTTCAGTGGATGACTTCCCTCTGTCGCAAGCAATGTCTAGGCTGTCTCCGTATGTTTTATCCTCTTTTCTTCTTCCGGATAAAGAGGAAACGGTGTCTCAAACGCACACACATACACACGCATACATCTGCGCCGACACATGCAAGCTCATATAAGGTAGACTGCCTTGGCAAACAGATGACTATCTAACAAATGCGTTGGACAGTAGTATCCCTACCCTGACCCTCCTCCTTGCCTTCAACGCGTGACGCTCTGCCTTCCTTCACCGTGGTAGACGAAAAAGTCAGTCGGATTTTGTCATTACATGATAGGGTCCGCCCACTACCCTGGCTCTTTTCGTCACGCCCCAGCCAAGGCTGGCAGCCCTTCTCATGTCACAAGTAGCCTACACACTTACAATAGTTTCATCATATGAGCTAATAGCATACCATGAATTAAGACGTTTCTTCCACAGGATAGACTACCCTCGTTTCAAACTTTATTTGAGAGTGAGGTTGAATCAGGGTTGACAAGTGACCTGGGATAGACTCCCTGTCAGCGCCACAGAGACACTCCAACAGGTAGGAATTGTAACACAAGATAGAGATTCTTAACAGGAAGATCTCATACACTAAAACTCACTCAAGACTCATTACACTAAAACTCATCTCTGCCTCACTTCCAGAAATATTGCATTGCTTTGCACTTGTTGGTTACCATTTTAAAGATATGGTGTTAAGTAATAATAACAATGCCTATATTTACAAAGTCCACTTCAGTCCAAGTGCAAGTACTTTTGGGTCAGATAGGGGCATTTTAGGCTATAATTTAATTATTATGTAATAACTGTCAATAATGTAATAAATTTGGCCATTTTTAATGTAATAAAACCAATAATGTAAGAACTTGCCGATAATGCTAGTAACATTTCTGAATCAGTAATGTAATGTAAACTTTGGCAATAATGTAATAAGTACATTATTGGATGGCTATTACATTAATGGCTGAATGAATGGGAAAAAATGCAAAAATGTAATAACTGCAGCCAATAAGTGACACTAGTCACACTAACAATGAGGTGGTGACATTGAGGATTGCAGATCTGATCAACTAAATGTTGGGCTAAGGCAGTTTGCAGTATTGTCATCTTCTCAGATCTGTCAAATACCAACAATATAGGCCTACTGTACATAATACTGGTTCAAATCCTGGGTGCTGTATACCCAGTGTGGGTGCCTTCAACTTCCACGTCCTCTCTAACTCTTTACTCAGTCCTTGATATTTCTCAAGATCATCATCATCCTTCTATCTGTCACTACAGCCTTCTACTATGTCTGGTGTGTCAGAGTTGTATCCCACTTCCAGCCCATACTCAGCATACTCAGATGTTCCAGTACTATGCACCATCCCACCTGGTTATGGCACTCTATACATGCCTTGCCTGCCAGCATCTTACATTCTGTTGTTACATGTTGGGCTGTATGTACTGAGGACTTACTCTTGTGCTGTCATGATCAGTGCTTATGCAGTGCTCATGGTACCCGTTGTTTTGGTGTAGATGGAAATTTGCTCACAAAAAAACTGTCAATTTTGTGAGCAAATTTTATCTCTCCATAGATGGCGCTACACCACACATGTACTATTTAAATCTTGTCGGCCGGGGTACTACTTTTCTCAAAACTGTTTCAAATCAATCTGTCTAAAGGGGACCGGAATTATTGACAGAAATTTGTTTACAAGCAGTGTTGCCAGACGTATGATAATTATCTTGTTTGGACATTAATGATCATGCTTGTACGAAACTTTGACCTCTGTACAATGTATGTTCAATAATGAAAAAAATCCCATAATGTACGATTTCAGAATATATGTTTGTTCATTGTAGCCTATATACAGAATTCTACTATGCTTATCTGACCTTTTGAGCGTCATTAGAAGGCAGCAGGCACACTGATGGGATATATTCAATTGCTCAATGTTATAGTCTGTTTTGTGATGTTTATATGCATATATGTTGTAACACTGTGTGCAGATTGAATGGCCTACATCAGTGAGAACCCTTTAGAAGATGACTGTAGCCCTGCGCCTACTCAGATTGCCAATAGACCATTGTAAACAGAGTAAAATTGTTTTAAAAATAGTTATATTTTAAGCCCATGTGATTTGATTCATGTATGATACTTTTCCTAGACAGTTTTAAGCCTTTGTTATGATACTTCAACATTTCTAACACTGGCAACACTGCTTACAAGAAAAATCCCAAAATGCCCAATTGAGGTGGTTGAGGCAGCTCATTTCATGCAGCTTCTTGGTATCTATATAAAACAAAAATTTCCTCAACACGGGTTATTACGTCCAACCAATCCATCTTCTAGGGAGGTCAGTGATGGGGTTGGGGGGGTCATGATGGGCCAAGTGGGGCTACATGCCCACCAAGTTTCATGTAGCTGGATGTTTCAGTGTCATCCAAAATTGACTGAAAAAACAGAAACACCTGATTTTGTCTTTTTTTTTAGCCATTAGGTACCGCTACACCACAAATGGATGGTTGAGGCCCACAAACTATTCTGCAAAAAGACAGCCTGTCTTGGACCTTGGGTCAAATGTGGGGTGGAGTGCCCCCCAGGAACAAAAGCTACAATGCCTATACCTATATGACCATCTGTTGTGCTGTGCTGTGGCAGTCAAAATAATAGCGTGATTGAATGATAGAGAGAGAGTGAGAGTGTAGGTGTGTTTGTGTGTATGTGGTCACGGCTTTAAGCAGCTACAGTGTTTGAAAGAGACAGTAACACCAGATGCTAAAGAAGTGGGACAAGTACTTTTTTATTCATCCAGCCAATAATGTAATAGCCATCCAGTAATGTCTGAACTTATTACATTATTGGCAAAAAGTTGGTTACATTATTGATCAAAAATTGTATTACGTTATTGGCAAAAAAACAGCCAAAATGATTGGCAGTTATTGGCAGTTATTATGTTACTGGCCATTATTATATCATTGACAGCTGCAGACACTGAACACTTGGATTCCATTCTGGGCACCTTGCCATTTATGACACTTATTTTGACATGGATACTACTGAAGGAACCCAGGCAACATTGTTGAATGGATACTAAAGGCAGCAAAGAACCACTCTGTGCTATGGACCTAATGAATGGTGAATAACTTTGCCACATTGATGTTCGCAGTGAATTAATACTTTGACATCACATTGCCTATTTGTGGCTCCACATCTGTCAAACAAATGGAACGGAAGCTGTAAAAGCATTCCTGTTCTTGCCTCTTTTAATTCTGGATCTTGACAGGCCAGATTCTGTCAGAAAAAACACATATAAACTTGGCAGGGCACAGCAATGCATAAAGGTTTTTTTTTTTCCTTTTTACAGCAGAATGGATACTAGTCGAATATAACACGGATGAATATTTAACATTGTTTGCATGTTGCATGTGCAACATTTTGGAGGAAAAAAAAACTTTCTTTAGTGCCACATTACAGCTGTATTTTGAGGGGTTGGACCAAACGGACCAGACCAGATATTTGTTCCATTAGGCAAATGGTAGCTGTGTTGCATAGCCCACCTCCAAAACTTGCTGGACATTGATTATTGATTGATTCCCCCATAGCTACATTTCATTCATCATGTTGATTCATTCAAGTGTGAGGTGGGTAAATAAATATTGAACTATATGGAATAGCCCTTCTGAAAGCCTCGGCAGGAGTGAGAAAAAATTCAAGTACGCAGCCCTTTGTGGACTGGGCCTTACTGGGATTAACTGCTGATATAACTACAATGTTTACACGCCCCCTGGGGGCCACTGTGGATACTGGTGGATAAGTTCACTAAAATTCTCACTAATGGGAAAGGAGCTGGTCAATAGCCTACTTGTCAGTTATTGAGTTAGAGTTAGCCTTAATTTTATGCATTGTGTTTTTGCCAGGTGACTGTTATTACACCACATGTTAAACAAAAACATAATTAAAGCAGATAAGCAATGTCTTTGTCCTATCATTCTGCACAAAAACTTTAAATAACATATTTGACAATACTGGGGGGAAAGTTCATGTCCTTGTTTACATAGCCTATTCTGTATCACAAGGTTTAATACATTATAAAAATAATCTAATTAAATAGCCTAGCCAATGCAAACACACAACTGAAGAGGATATACAATAACGGCTACTGTAGGCCTATCCATAAAATATAGGCTATAGCCATAAATATGATCTATTGTAAGAGTAACAGAAGATTTCCTTCATTGATCAAAACTATTTTCTTTCACAAAAATACCCTGCAATCTTCTGTACTGAAGTACTGACCGCGAGGTGGAGTATTTTACAAAGATTACGGCGATCCGTGCACTCCGAAAACGGTTCACAGTTGTTTGTTATATTTTATAGGCTAATGAATTGTGACAAAATCTCATCATTCAAAAATTTACCAATTCCTGAGTCTGAAGTCGCCTGTTCATTTATCTAACGCTAGCGTGAACGGTCTCTTCAAGTTGAACGCGATACGTTTGTGCACTGACGCTGTCGTGGAGGTTCAGTGCATCGTTATCCTTTCTCTGCATAGACTCAGTATATTCTCACTCACTCAAGGCCATCCTTCTTCTGAGTGTAACGTTACACTCAGGTGTGCTACGTCATTACCAGTGACGCGTGGAATGTCAAGTTTTCGGGATTTTGCAAAATGCATGACCACCCGAGCTTACATGTCAATGACAAAATTCATGGCAAGGCTCAGAGACCTTGCACGAAGATACAGTATACGGTGTTCTAGTTGAACATTGCTTTGTCCACACGGCGCCCCAGTGCATCCCCAAGAAACTTAGGAATGCGCGTCTAGCAAAACTTTAAAGAAGCATCAGAGCCGTTACCTACCAGAGGGAACCGCACCGTAGCGCAGAGTAGGCCACTTCGACCCAAAGTATGACCTCAGAGGAACGAATTTTGGGAACATCTAAGGCAGCGGTTGTATCACCTGTGAGCCTCCGCAAGCTCAGCTTTGGGAAGGTCGGAAGAAAACAGAGTAATGGATCGTTGCAGTGAGTAGCCTGTGTTTATAACTCGATTGTCAAATTAGTAGGCTATGTAAATTCACAATGTAAAAGATTTAGAAAAAAAAATAGAGAAGCCTATAATTTAATATGATCTTAGATATTTTTTAATATGTACAGCGTTCACTTTTTTCTTAATGCAGGACATCACTCATTAGGCATAATTTTATTGTAACTGTAAAACTGTGTCAACACTTGAACGTAGGGATCTGGTCTTTTACTCATGAAAGATCACAAAGTATATCAGTAGAAAATATTATTTTATGAAATTATAATGGCAATTCGTAACTACTCTACATTACCCAGGAGATGGGGGATCTGTAGAGGACATGTTTTTTTTCATGATCTTTCTAAGGAGTCTGATAAATATGTCTGATCTGGTCTAGACAATCAAGACAATTTATTACAATTAGCTCTCTAATTACTGGAGGGTCTTTCAAAATAGCAGCATCTAGTGGACAAAAATAATTAGACCTAGAGTCCATAAGTGTCTCAAGCCTCCATGAGCTGTATACTGTAGTTTAGATAGAGATCAAACCGTTAACTTGACAAAAATAAATGCCATACTAAACTTGGAAATTACATTTTAAATGCATTTCTTATTCAGCAGTATCATTTGAAGGCTTGATAAGGGTGAGAAGCAGGTGTTTTTTTTTTATTTCTGGCATGGTGTCAACACAAGATACAATCATAGGTAGGCCTACATCATGTTTAAGAGGAAAGCCATCCAAGACTGATATTAATCTTTTTTGTAAAGATAGTGAAATCTCTCCCTGAGAAGTTGGTGAAGTACAAAATAACTAACTTACACTGAAAAAGGTTTTTGTTTGAAAGGGAACATCAGACCCACCTCATTCCAACTCAAAATGTGTAACTGTTTGCAGTTTTGTAACAGCCACATCAGAACATTGTAGATCTGACCTAATTGTTTGCCTTATCCTTATCCATGGTGTGGATTTGCAAGTGTCATGGTTGTGTGTGATGCTGAATAGAAGACAAATTAAAGAAAAGCTATATATGAATTCTGACTTTGAAGGAATAGGGGTTCAGCTAGTGCAGTGAAACAAATTGAAAGAATGAAGTGGGGTTGTCCTACTGAGCTAAGTGGTAAGAAGATTACTGGATTGTTCAGAAAGAATCTGGAGTTTATTCTTTGATTTATTCACAAAGCGAGCTCAGTGAGGCACAAAAGAGCACCTGTTTTAAGAAAAGTATGGACTTGGTTTTGTTTCTTCGCAGAAAGTTCCAGTGCCACTATCTACTGGTGCACAGCAGGCTTTAGTTGTAGTTTTACTAGAACCAGGACCCTCTATAGAGAGTGTGGAGTCAGTCGGCTAGCATTACTGTCAGTGTGACCAGCTCAATTAGCATCAGTGGGCTTCCCCCCAGTGAAGCGGCCCAGCCACCCACACTCTCTGTGTCTCAGCAGAGCTGGCTCGTGCAGCAGCAGTGGAAGCTGTAGCAGGCCAGGGGAGAGCACAGGGCACCACCGGCAGCCAGCCAAGAGCAGGATCCGCCAGCACCGGCACCGGCTGTCAGCCGTCTTCAGCCGCAGCGTCTCCACATTGGGTCGGGGGGACAGCATGGCCAGCGCCGGCACTACACCCGGAGAGGAGAGTCTGGTGTTGGACGACCCTGCCGAGCTGTCCAATCACGTGACGGCACCAGGCATACTGAAGATTTTTGGCAATGAGATTTGTGAGGGGGCCAACTACAAAAGTGTGCTGGCCACGACCCACTCTAGTGCCAGGGAGCTGGTCAAAGAGGCACTCGAGAGGTAAGACTGTTGTCATTTTAACGAGATTCGGCATGGGTTTCTTTTATGACTCGTTTCAGTGACAGGAGTTAATGCTAGTCTGCTGACTACACTGTGGAGTTGTGTAGGGAAATCATTTTCTAACTCTTTAAAGTGAAAACAAATGAGAGGAAATGAAATCCTCTTAAATAAACAAAAAGCCAGAAGATTTATTCCTTCAGGGGGACAAAACAAAAGAGCAGCCATGATGCTTGGAACAGGAATGTACATACTGTAACAAATGATGTTCCATGTATGTGGGCACAAGCCTCTTTTTTGATGCTAAAATGGTGAAAATTCCAGCATAGCTATTAGACATTCCGCAGGGAATGTTAATCATGCTGGCAGAGATCATACATCTCCGACTCAAAAATTCTTTCCTTCTTTTCATGCCATGTGACCAGATATTAAATAGGATTGTCCTGACAGTGTTTTTCCCCTTGAGTACAGAGAAAGAGAAGAAATCATGTCAGACTGGTACAATAGTGGCTCTCTTTATGACTAGCCTGTATTGGTCATGATATAGCACAGAACAACGTTGTACGTACAAACACATATTGGCTAGGCCCCCCGGGGAATTTATATATTGCTGTGTTAACTGGGAATGATTTGTTCTGTCTGACTCCATGAGCTTAAAGGGTATTTTGCAACAGAAATGAGTAAATCTTGCCTTCCCTTCCCACCAGCCTGAATCTGCATATACCTCCCCAAACCAGTGAAAGAAGCAATATGCTCAAGTACAACTGATCCCATCCAAGTTTTATGTGTATGCCTAGTTGACCCTTTATTCCCAATTATGCTAATTGACCAAAGAGTCATTTCTGTCCCATTTTATAACCCCGTCACTTAGATACTGTCTGAACAAGGCGGATGCTGATGCATACGTTCTCTGCGACGTGATTGGCTGCATTGGGGACCATCAGTGGCGAGCAGAGTGCCTTCGGGTCGTAGGTGACAATGAGAAGCCGCTTCTGCTCCAGTCGTTATGGAAACCCAAGGAAGGCTACGCTCGGCGTTTCGAGATCCAGAAGCGTGCCAGTGTGGAGGAGAAAACCTCCAAAGACAAGGACACTGTCACTGCAGGTACGACATGTGTTATGAAACCACTACCAGCAACAACGAAAACAACAACAATAGCAGACAATACAAACAATAGAAACAGAGCCCCATGTTTGTTTTAAGCACTCTCTGTATGCATGGGGTATTATATTTCATATAATATACATATGAGACACTTATACAATAAAGACTACAAACTCTTTGGTTTGCCTAAGCCTTGGACAAGCTCTCTTGTTTTTCATGTCAGCCAACTGCCCCTGGTGGCCTTTCCTACCAGTGCTATTTACTCCATGCTCATTTTCACTCTTATGCCCTTGTTCAACTTTGACCCTGGTTGGTACTCGACGACCTTTTAAGGAGAACTCACTTAGAGTTTTCTCCAGCCTTCAGTACTTTGAATTGAATGTGGATCAACAGTGCTTGACAAAACCTCAAACTGAATTAAATTTGTGGCTTGAAACATGGACACTATTATTAAACTGTACTGTTTTAAAAAGAGGCCTTCAAAAACCATAGAGCTGGATATTACAGCACTAATCCAGCTTTCCTCTGCTGGAAATGCTGGTTTGTTCACTGATTTTCTTTTTTTTCAGTTTTTCTTTTGGTGTTTTTTTTTCTCTTTTTCTCAAGGCCTCAATGCACAGGCCCGTAAGCTGCAAAAGACCCGCTCACGGGGGAAGTCCATCTTCCTGGAGATGATGCGGCACCGGAGCCAGATAGATGGTGGTATGGGGCTGTGGCGGAGCCGAAGTGAGGCCGACATTGTAGCCGAGGACCCCAGCAGCAGCCCCAAGAGCCCCAGTGGCAGCCCCAACACCCCCAGCAGCCCACCCGAGTTCAAAGCGGACCTTGGGGAGAGCAGCCCAGCGTCACAGGGTGCTAGTGACGGTACCGGGGTGGAGGCCCACAAAGACGGTCACTGTGTGGGTCACAAGTGGGAGGAGATGGAGAGCAGTGACGATAACCGTACACAGTACTTCATTCACCCCCCTTTCAACTTCCCTTACTTCCTGCTCCTGCAAGGCTACAACCCCAGACAGGTAAGAGGACAGACCTGCTCTGTACCTCTCCTTCTATGTCTTTCTCTGTCTCCCTCCCTCCAGTACTTCATCCCACCCTTCATCCCTTCATTCCTTGATCTTTCTCTCTCTCTTCCTGAAATATCAAATTCAAATTTAAAGGTGCTTTATTATCATAACTGCAGTGTTATGCAGTATTACCATAGCAAAGTACATGTAATATCAACTATCTCTCTCTCTCTCTCTCTCTCTCTCTCTCTCTCTCTCTCTCTCTGTCTCTCACTCTCTCTCTTCTTCTCTCTCTCTCTTGTTCTCCTGCTCTGTCTCCCCCTTGCCTGTCACTTTCAGTACCAGCAAACAATAGTGCCATTGTTGGCTTTGGAATTTCTGGTGTGAAGATTTTTTTTTTTATCAAAGTGCCAGATTGTGACACTGGGCACCCCTTAGATAGTGTGGAACAAAAGATGGACCAGCAGTGTCCAGAGCTGCCTTCTGGCAGCAAGTGATAACAATTCCCTCCTATCTGGCTTCTTCCCAGTCTGAGCCAAGCTTCAAACTCTACTTATCGCACAACATACAAGCTGTGATGATTTCAGTCTCCGAATAAGTGTGTAATATCCAGATTTGTTGCAGTTCCAGACTAAAGCTTTACAATTCCAACCCTTTTACAGATAAGATGACAACATTATTTCTTATTACTTTGTCATGTATGTTATTTCTGTAAAGCACCAATTGAATACATTTTTACAGTGTATGCTGTCAGCTGTGGACAGGGTAGTGACTAGAATCCATAAAAATGGACCACTTTGCACTGTGTGCAGAGCTCTCTTCATTTTGATTTGAAACCGAGAGAAAAAGAGCATTTCAAAGGGGAGGGGTGGTATAAAATCTCCCAAAAATGTCCATGTTTGCAGAAATAAGCTGGGTAAAAACACAGTCCAGGAAGTGGTGTGTTCAGGGCATTACACTCAGAGGGTGGGCTTGTTTCCTGCCAGATTAGCGCTGACCAATGAGTGATTATTATGCCCCCCCCCAACACACACACACACACACACTTGTAAGCCGTCACTGGTATACCACTGGGGGAATGAATTTGTTAACGTGCTGCTTACATTTGACCAACATATGGTAAAATAGACTGTACTGCACCTTCAGTGCAACATTGAACAGAAATGTTTTTGTGCTAAAAAAAAGAAAAAATCAGCCACATGTTGCTCTCATTACAAAAATATTACAGAGGCCTTAAAAATACAGATTGTATGGCATCATATTTAAAAAGGGAAATAGGCTTAATGAAGCAAACCTTTAAAAACAGTGTTCAACAGTCACTTAAGTATATCAACACATTCCTGTAACCTAAACGGAATTACTGCTCCTCTCCCTGGAATGATGATCTTGATATTTTTGTTGGAGGTCGTCCTGTCATTTGTTGATTTCTCTGACCTGCAGGGTCCACCCTATAAGGTTATTCCAGAGAACACACACACAACCTTTTAAATGACTAATCAAAAAATTGGCTTGTTGGCCTTATGATGCTCATGGCACGCCTTGTCCACACTTTGTCCACACTCTTAGGTCCTAACATTTCAGAGGGTAACGCAGCCTCTTGTGCAAAGCATGTTGAGAAGAACTCCAGATCTTAAAATGGAATGTTCTAGGTTCTAGACTGAGATCTGGTTACTACTTAGATTCTTCTAGAGAAGCTAAGGAGCACTTATTGGCTTAGAACGTCTCCTTTGGAGCTTAGGACTGGGGGGTTACTAATTCTGAATCTGTGCAAAGTGCCCAATGTGAGCATATCTGCTCTGAGATTGAACTTCGACTGTGACATGTGTAACCTGAACATGGCCGTATGGCAGTAGTGTGTTGGGTGTTTCTCTGCCCCCCCATGCATTTCTGGAGAGGCTAACTCCACTCTCAAGTGACTTGGTCCTTCAAACCTCTGAGCTAGGTTTCTCTGAACACTGGTTCTATTCAGCTGGACGGACGGACACCTCTACACTCAGTCTCTCACCGGGTTGAACTAATAATTAGCCTCGCTTTTTGTGAAAGCCAGTCTGCTTTGTGGTGTTTGTCCACAGAACCAGTCACAGATCAATGTCTGATATCTTAAACAGTTTAGAAATGATTAATGAAGTGAATTTTGTATTAGTAGTTCAAGTTTTCTTTTTTTGTATTTTCTAAGATTATTTGACGCAAACACAATGCAAGATTGTTTAAATATTTTAACACTCTTATCCTCATGTTTTCTCAAAGGAGGCTTATTTGTTAGTCTGTGGAAAATGAGATTGCAGGATGGAACTATGTGTTGTGAGCTCAAATTGTAAATTTTTTCCCTCCTCTCAGGACTTTATCATTTATCCGATTACTGGGGAAAGCACTGTTTTTGGCCACAGTGCCAATGTGTCTGCTAGTGAGAAGGCCGAGACACAGGCAGTAGATGTTTCACTCTGGGCCCCAGACATTAAACCACAGCACTGTGGTATCCATTGTCTGCAGCCTGAAGCCTCACCCTCAGGAAAGGAGAGTGGCAAAGGGCCTTGGACTACCTTAGTGAAGCCCTTCCAGGGATCTCTGGTCAAGAGGAATGGCATCATTTTAACTCAGGAAACCTTGTTGTGCAATGGCGACTTCCTAGGCCTGGGCGAGTACTACCTTTTTCTGTTCAAAGACCCCACAGCTGCTGAGGGCCTGCTGCCGTACTCTGAACTGATCTCAGCACAGATGGCTGAATCGCAGCTTGCAGTGCCCCTGTGTAACACCTGTGTCTTGACGTCTGGAGTGGTCACCTCAAAGAGGCCACGGGAGACCACTGGTGACCTCTCTCCCTGTCTAAAGGGCTTCGACGGTCAGGAGCTCTCTGTAGTCTACGACTTAGAGCACGAGGAGAGTGTTCTGAAGGAGATATTCACTCTTGCTGCAGCTCAGCGCGGTGGAGAGCCCAAACTGACACCAGCCCTCATGCTGTGTCTCTGTCTCCAGCGGGCAGCCACACACTTCAGCACAGCCAGCCTCCGGAAACTTCTGCTCCACATTGCCAGTGAGGTCCAGACAACAGTATGGGTATGTGCATGTTTCCCATTTGTGTTAATAAAAAAATAGAATGAATCTCAATGTTTTTGCATTGACAGTGATGACAAGTCTCATATGTACATTTTCATTATTTATGCAAATTGTCATCGATTAACCATAGTCTTCTTATTACAGCAATGTGCAAAGGAACTTGCTGCTGTCCAGCCAGAAATGTGAGATAAACATCATTATTTCACATAATTAATGAAAGAATGTTCACTGTTACAGTAAAAGACATATTTTCTCCTTCATATTGACCTTTAAGGATTTCCAATTTAATGTAGCTTATAGAATTAATTAGACCTTGATTTAAAAATTTGACCCCTCTTCTAATACCATCTTCTGGACCTGTTGCTCCAGGGCCAGTGGTTGCAGTCAAGACCCAGAAGAGGTGCATCCACTAACTATTGACAAACTGGTCCCAGGTCTGCAGCCGTTGGTCTTATGGATGGCAAACTCAATTGAGCTGCTCCACTTCATCCAGCAGGAAGTGCCTCTGCTCCTACATGGCCTGACTTCTGATGAGGAGCTGGATTACAGGGAGGAAGAAGATGAGGAGGAGCATATTGGTAAAGCCATGAGACATGTTTTGTGTTCATATAGTACATATATTGATGTAAATTGATGTTAACCCTATTTAAAAGGGTCATAAATGGATGGACTGGAGTGTTAGACCTTGATTTCTGATGCTGATTTTAAAGAAAAATAAGATTGAATGCAATTTTACAAGATGAATTACCAACTTATATTTAGGCTGGGGATTGAAATAGGCTGTCAACAAAGTCAAGGTAAAAACTTCCATTCTATGACCTCTTTAAATAACACTGCACAAAGGGCTTATGCTGTGATGGGATGTTGCGTTATGAATGACGGCCATTCTTGTGTGCGGCTCTGTCTGTGTTTTTGTGTGGTCGTGATGCTAGCGCTGCTGGAGATGCGCCTGTCTGCCGTGCGTCCAGCCAGCGAGGAGGCCATGACGGTCCTGGAGGAGGTCATTATGTTTACGTTTCAGCAGTGTGTCTATTACCTCACCAAGGTCAGTCTGAATGAAAGATTTGTTGCCTTAAAAAGGTCAGTCAGTCTGATCTATGGTATGTGCTTTAGCTCAGGGTGAGGTAGTAGATGTCCAGACTTTGTTTAGGCAGTGTCTCTGACATGAAAACCAAGTTACAAGGGATTTTTTTGTGAGACATATTGGCTTTCCTGAGCCAAACATAACTCAGTAATGTATAAGACTAGCCAAAGGAAACTCTAAAATGTCTCAGCTACCAAGATCTTCTGGCATGGCTCCCAATGAGTCTTTTTTTCCAGCTTCATGCGTTTCATTATGAATTACATTTACCTGAGTCAGGTATATAGGGTAACTTTGAGTAAAATAAAATGTTGAATTAGTCTAAAATTATAATTGAATCTGGAGTCCTTTTAACCCAGACGTAGGTGAGTGAAGTGAAAGGAGAGTTCACCTTCTTCTTACCTTCCTATGTGTGGCACAGTGCACTGATGCAGGAAATACCTTTCATCACGAGTGCAAGTGCAAACTCATTCTCCCTGCCACCTCAGCAACCCAGTAACTTTCCAAGTCACTCTCTGAACCTGCACTTCATACAGAAAAAACAATAAATATACAGGATGAAGTCGACTTAATTTAATGGCTGTTACAACTGATTTCATTCACCTCAGAAGTCTGGTACAACACTAAATATTGATTGATTAGGGTGGAAGTATTGGACCTTTTCTGGCAGGACCATCAAGAGTTTTCTCAAACATTTGAGGATTTAAGAGTGCTTTCAGACTAAGCAGAGTTGTGATAACATTTCCATAAAATTCATTCAATAAGCTCTACCTGACATTCTGGATTAAACAAAGCAAGCCATAGACACAGTGTGCACAAGGGGTTTGTTGGGATTGACCCAAGGAGTAGCATAGTACTTTGGTGTCAGTGATAGTGGCCCTCCAGCCAGTGTGGATGGAGCTGGTGACGCAGCCCTGTGCCCAGAGTTTAGATTGGCCATATGTGGAGTTTGTCATTTGTCTTTGTTCAAACTGGGGGGCATCCTTTGACGTCTGTTTCCTGCCCAGGAAGGAAGTGTGTTTGGAAAGCGAGGCATCTCTGTCTGGTCCCCAGTGGGAACTGGTCAGCCTCACTGTCAGGCACTGCCGACGGAAAGTCGACTGGTCTCAATCACGTCTAATGAGACCCTGCTGGACACACACACACACACACACACACACACACACACACACAGTTATGCATCCCATAATCCCCAGCTAGATATTCTAGCCAATGGCTCTGGGAGTTGTGGTCACTATGAATGGCCAGTGTTTAAAATCCTTGATGTTGAATGGATGAGTAAATACAGAATGAGACCAGTTTGTAATGCCGTTCAAAAACCATGGAAATCATGACTTTAAAAAAAGGGTTTACACAAAAAACGACTGCATATTGTTTTCAGGTCTCAGATCTTGCAAGGTTACAAGGTAACGATCACGAGTAGCCTACAGTATATTTTTGCATTTACTCATCTGATCAAGCTAAACAATAGTAATATATTTTGATATACAGCATCCTTCTAATATATATTTTTGTAAGTATGGACACGTGGGCTCAGTGATGATTTGAAGATGGTCAACGAAAGTAAAAACAAGTAAAGTAAAAACAAGTTATCTCAGAAAGGTTTTTCCAGTTTTAGAATGTGTGGTTATGGTGGTTACTCATTCACCTTTGTGAATGATCAGGAAGTGAATTCCAGGTTGTTGTGGGTACATTTCTGTCAGTAAGTAATTAGATAAGAATGTAATTTGCAAGATAATTACATAATTGTCATGGTGTTCTTCATAAGCATGGTATAATGATGCAGCATAAACACATTTATTTTACTCTGCAGACTCTGCAGAAGTGTTTCGCAAAGGTCCCACCATCTCCCATTCATATCCACTGGCCATTCATATCCACTGGGGGGGAAGAACTGCCTCTGTGGTACATGTTATGAAATCAGGTCACTGAGTGATTCAGTTTCACTGCTGTGGAATGGGGTGGCAGTGGCGGTGGTATAATGTTGTGGTTCTCCGATGGGTTTTGGTAGTCGTGGTTTCATGTCTCTGTGTCTGTAGCACCGTCTGTTTTCAATACTCCTCAAGTAAAATGGCTGCATTGTCTGTCAGCTAGCCATGAGAAAACCATTACTTTAATCGCTAGATGTAAAGCCCTGTGTATAAATCCTTCTGGCAAGTATATATGATTGTTCATTCAGGGCTCCTTGACAATCCGTTCGACTGTGTGCGGAGATGTCTTTTGCCAGTCATGATTCATTCACTGACTCAGACCACACCCTCTCCCCTGAAGACTTATTAAGATTTATTGCTGCAGGATTTGCTTTGAGAGTTAACTTCTCTTAAGTTAGCAAATTCATGCTGTAGCTGTTGAACTTGTGGTGAATAATGTTTGACTTAGAGCTCTAAACGCATGGTATACAAGCACATGTATATACAGTATACTGAGCTGGAGATAAGAAGAAATATCAGGATTCAGTCTCATAATAATATTTGGACTTTGCTTCTAAAAGCCATATTTGGTTACATTGTGTTTCCTTCCCCAAAGTTTTTAGTGAACTCTCTTCCCTGTGGTGTGTCCAGCTTTTATCTCCCCCTCCCTACCTTCAAAAAAATGTACATGATTTCTCTCTGCAAGCTGTGTGAACACAGAGTTCTTCAATGCCTCCATTATCTGTTTCGTCCATTATAGCTGTGCCCTCTGCTTGTTATGACTCCGTTAGCCAGGCTACAGGCAAAGAATTTATCACAGCGCAAAAGGAAGGCGAGGCAATGGACACCTCCTTCTATTCACTGACTGGTCCAGCGGCAGGTGCATGGGCAGATATGAATGCTTTCTCTCTCTATGCTGTGGTGTTCTGTATTTTAAATGGGACTTTGAGGTACTGGCTCTCACTGTGCTACCAGTGTGGGTGTATGGAATGCACTGTTCTATGATAAATGATGGAAGAGCAGTAGAGATGGATGCTGGTTCATAAGAGAGAAACAAATGCTCCTGGCTGTAATGGTCTGAAAGAGCAAAGCCTAGCTGTGTTCTTGAGCTTTCAAAGGCTCAGTGGGAGGTTTGTGAGGTTATAGCTTTACTCTGTGCAGGCTGAGCTTCAGAGAGACGGCTGAAGAAAGAAGCTGTAGAAGAGACTGACGAGGTTGTTTATTCTGTAGATTGGTCGAGCCGTGTGTGTTTTTGGGGTGTGTTTTTAGGGCCATGGTGGACGATATGAACTGAATGCCAGTCGTTGTTTTTCACCGTTCCTATCAAAACACATTTGACCATGTTTTCAAAAGTGACTGTATTTTTGTCCCCCATTTGCCTTTTTTGATGGGAAAACAAACAGAGGTGGGACTTGTTTTATTTGAAAAGATAAAATAACAGAAAACGAGATGAGCGAGCGATGGAAGGGAATTTTTATACCGTCCTATCTATCAGAACAGGAAACACCTGCCAGGAACATGTAAAAAAACTGTAATTGTGTGTTTTTGTTGTTTTTTGATTTCCAGGAGAAAAAAAGTTACACACAGCATGTGTTGATTATCCCACAGATAATTTAACAGAAGCTCTTTGGCATAAATGTGCCAAAGAGGGAGATAGATATGGTGGTCATGGGACAGATTGCTTTCGCTTTGTGCCCAGGCCAAGTAACAGGCATGAACAGGAGCTGGTCTGTGCATGCACTCATTGCTGCATGCACAGTTAAAGGCCTTAGCACACTAAAATCCATATTTTCATTTGGGTTATTCCAGTTCATCAAATACAGAATGCTTCAGTAGGTGACCCCTTTTCCTGACACTACACAGATGCAAAAAATGTCATGTTACAAATTTTTTTTTTTTTTAAGATAGCTTCTAAACATGAACGCATATTTATTTTAGGGTCATGTACCTTTATTGAAAGAAATATTTGGTGTCCAGTCGATGGCCTTAAAGATGGTGTAAGCTATATGCAGAATTATGTCATGTTTGCATATGTTTATGTTACTCAGCAGACGCCAGTCCAAAGCAATGTTATAATGTTGTTTACCTCTCTTTTCAGTGCTCCACAAAAAGTGCAAAGAACTTGCTGTTTGAGAGGCAGCCCCCCCCAACCCTACCCCACCACCACCACCACCTTGTTTGTTTGTCTATGGAGCCAGGGCTGCATAGGAAGATTGTATTTTAACACTGTTCTCAGAGAATGGAGAAGTAGTGAATTGTGAGGAGGAGGGATTTGCTAAGAGGGTTCCACAAAAAATGCTTACCCAACTTTTAATGCTCTTTGTAGCTGTGCTGGCCATTTAGCCAAAACATTTAATGCGATACAATCAGATTCATGGGCTACTTTTGAACTCCACTGTTTTTGCTTGACCAAGATTCCCTGCATGAATAAGAGCTGTTCTGTGTAGAAGACGAGGAGAGAATGACTCATCACTGCACACATAGTCGAGACTCTTATTTCACTGTGCATTGGTCCAGCCAATAAAGTTGCCACTGTGCTTTAGCCAATATATTTAGGGATATAAGCATGAATGCTAGATACAGCGCATAGACTAAAATGACACTACACATCAGAGTGAAGTTCGGCACAGCTGTGGCAGCTGTGGCGGTCTCAGAACCTGACCTACACACACACGCACACACACATACAAAACACACATGCTGGTGTGGTTGATGGGTGCCAAGTGTAGGGGGCTGGAAGCCTTTCTCTAGGGTGGAATTATCTGGAACAAAGCTGGTGTTGTTGTGGTTTGGCACAGGGGCCATAAAGGACCCTTCAGACAGAGACAGACGGGGGTTGCCCAAATGGGGGTGACACAGACAGGGTCTCTCACGAACACACACCACACTCATCTCTCTGACCTCCCCATGTTCATGGGTTGTGTGCAAATCACACAGATCACTTTATTTCGAGGTGGGCTGCATGTGCCTTTTGTGATACAGGACCGCTGGTCTCCTGAAGGGAATTCTGCAAAGTTATGTTGGTCAAGTTGTATCAAAGACCCAACTGACACACACACACACACACACACACACACACACACAGGTGAATTCAGCTAACCAAAAGTACCATTGATAAGTTCAGTCAGGTCACACCAAATGGGAGTGTTTCTGTCTGTGATGATGCAATTGAAAGGATTACAGTGGTCCTCACTTTCCTAGTAGGTCAGCAAAGTAGCCATTACCTAATAGCTTGGTTAATACTTATTATGTAGCCTATTCATCTACACTCTGCCTTTCATTATTTAATACGAGTGAAAGGATTTTCTTAACTTTAAATAAAACACCAAAAACATTTTGAGTGTTTTTAAATCATGTTTATGTAGCTGACGCCAACGTCAATCTTGTAAGGCCAACAAGTCTCACTAGCCAGGGATCCCTTTAAGATGCGTTGCATACCCTTGGTTTTCCTTGTTGTGTGTGTTTTTTAATGCACGCTGACCTCATAGGCAACAGAGGCCGTGTCTGTGTTGTGAAGCCTAGAAGTTATTTTGTAATGAAGTTGATGTCCAGGCACTTCAGGCAACAGTACTTGTTTTAATCAGATTAGAACAGAGTGCTGACCCACGTGTGTTTGTGTGTGTCTGTGTGTGCATATGTGCATATCAGTGAGGTGAGACATGATATTTCTTTGAATGGTAAAAGGTGCATTTGACCTGATGGGCTATTGAGCACAAGAGTCGCTGGGCTTGGATTTAGTCAGCTACTGCACTGGGAGAATATGTGTGGGAGGCTAGAAGTGCAGAAGGCAACATGTGCTTCTTTGAATTATATCTTTTGTATTTTTCATCCAAACGTCTCCAAACTTGGCACTGCACTCAGATGTACCATTAGCAAAATACATGCCAAATCTGAGGTCAGTCACACAAATGGTTCGAGAGTTATGCGTGGAACACACACACACATGAACACACAGCATTTATAGAAGACAGATGGAAGATTTTTGGAAGCTATTTATTGTGGAATCTCATTGTAGAGTCTGTACTCCATAATGAGATGCCACAATATGAATCTGTACTGTTTAACTGAGAATTAGTTATGCTTTGTTTTACTGTGTGGGCTTGCTCTCTATTTTTCTCTTGCCTACAAATGTATACACATAAACACAAACAGATTCCCTCACTCTCCCAAGTGGTTAGCTGCACTCATACCAATCTTGAAAACACTGGATGGAATTGGATGTCAATTCTTGAAAGCTTTCATGTCATGTACTTTGATGTAGTGTTGGCCTCTGACCTTCTTGCAACACTCTGAGTGCTGTCTCTTTTTTATTTCTCTCTTTCTTTCTTTCTCCTTATGTGCATTGTGAAACCATAGTATATAATAAAATCCTCAAGTTTAGATGTGCAAGTACTTGTGTTGACCATTTTGTAAAACACAATTTCATTTTCAGCATTCCCCTGTTTTCCCGACTGTCCAAATTCTTCACAACCTTAGAGTCTCTTTTGTCAGTCTCCATGAAAGAAACCTCATCATTCCAGGAAAGATTCCTTTCTATACAAGAAACCCTTGTTATTGCACTGTCACACAAATCAAATAAAAACACACACACAAACTTCTTACTTGTATTTTCTGTTTTTGAACCAGGTGCTTTACCCTTTGCTACCGAGTGTGTTGGACAGCCACCCTTTCTCAGAGAGCGGTCAGGTTCTTGAGTCTGAAGACATCAGCAGTCTCCTGGAGGTCCTCCAGAGGGCGCTACAGCTGGTGAAGGCCTTCCAGGTGCACTGGGAGATTGGCTCTCAGCTTCTCACCTACCTCTTTTTCTTCATCAATGCCTTCCTATTTAACCTCCTCATGGAGAGAGGTATGTCTTCAGAGACCCAAATGAGGACTTGTGGCCAGTTTCCTGTGCATGAATGGAATCTAGCCATGAATATTGTCTTTGCCTATGATTTTCATTGTTTTTCTTTTAGTCTAGAACATCAGGCCAAATCCATGTGCGGTAAACATAATTACAGAACACAACATGATTTGTTCAAATATTAGTTATGGCTCGACAGCAGATGTGTTCCTACTGAGAAGTTGTAATTTGAAGTTCAACTGTGCCAGCTGGTCCATCTGGATAATTTCTGAGAATATGTGTCCTTATGCAGGTTCTGGAGGGATGTTCTACCAGTGGTCCCGTGGGGTTCAGATCCGAGCCAACCTGGATCTGATAATGGACTGGGCCCATGGTGTGGAACTGGGAGAACTGGCTCTTGGCTGCCTCAGTAAGCTCTCCACAGCGGTTAACCTCCTGGCAACACCAAAGGAACATCTTCTGCAGGTTAACCACTTGAATAGCTGTTCCTTCTTTCTTTCTTTTTTACCTCTCTTGCTTGAACCTTTTTTCATTTTCATGATTATTCTTCCTCACTTGTCGCTCTGTGCCAGCATCCCATGTTGGGCTTCCATCAGAGTTTTTGGATGTTGAGAGTTTTGGGGTGAAAGTGCTCCTGAATACACCTTCTGGCTTCTCCATTTCTCTTCTTCATGTTTTCTTCTCCTCTAACACCCCTCCTTGAGTCCTACCTGAGTCCTATCTGTACATCTCCCTCATGTTTTTCCCTACATCCCACCAGCAACTAGAGATAAGGAGTGCATTGTGGGTCTGTGGCATAATCAAAACGTATACAGTGTCCTCCTCGAAACGTATGTGTGCAGCCATGGTTTCTGTCTGGCCTGGACTGTAAGTCCCTCTGAGGCGCTGATGTGGAAAACACTCTTTTCTAATCAGGCCAGCTGATACAGACACAAGACACTTCAAAGTCCGGCTGACAGTAATGCAGAGCTTCCCCCCCCCTCAGACGTTATTGTTTCAGCATCAACATGCAGGAATGCCGGGGAATGAACGCACCACCACTGCTGCAGTTTTTCCAAACGTGTTTGTGATATGTTATATGGGGGAGATTAGTGAAATTGCAGATTTCCTGCTCTTCAAACGGATTTTGCAAGAGCCTCGCTCCCCCTTACTCACACACACAGACACACACACACACACACACCACTATCTCTGGCCACATCAGGAGCCTACTGGTGTGCTGTTTGGGAATGATTTACAGGAAGTAGTCTGTCAGAAGGGCTAAGACACAGAGACATAAAGATGCTTTCTTGGATGTTGCATTACTTTACTGTTATGTGTTCTAATATTCTTCATCTTCATATTTCCTGCTGAATATGTTATTCCAGATGTTATAAATAATCTTGATTTGGATGCATGTTTTGACTGCATCTGTACTTGTTTATTCTGAAGTACAGTACACTGACAGGGAGAGGGTGCAGGATCAGGGGGTTCAGGCTTGTTTGCTCAGCGCATAGTTGTTGGCCAAAATCTATTATCCTTTTCCTGAACAAAAACAATGTTTTTCCCCCCTCTTGTTATTGTTTCCCAATAAAAAATACAAGGGTTAGCTGTGGCCATGGTGCTGTCGCAACATCACACCACCCCTAACATAGCATGAGGCTGGCTGGCGTTTTTCTAATTAAGTCAATAACAAGTGATAGAATATCGCTGTCCACAGGCTTAATTTTCTATTGTCCTGTGGGCTGGTGGGGTATTGCCTAGTGAGGTGACTCATGGGAGGACTGGATGGAACATTTGAGGTGGACGTTTCCTGCTTTCCCACTCGCTCTGCGTATTTCCATTAGCGGGATCATCAGATGCGGATGAGGCCTCCCAATGCCTCCATTTCCCGCTTGACCATAATGGCATCACCATGGAAACACTACCCTAAGCTTCAATGTGCTTTGTTTGTCATTTGTTGATTTCATTTATTTAGCAGATAAACAGGTACAGGTATTGCAAGATACAACCATTTATAACAGGTTAAGCAAAGATCTTACATGTAACATATAAGCATTATTGTTGGTGGTGTGAAATGAGCAAATTGACCTTGCCAAGTAAATATATTAATTTTAGTACAACATTACACTTTTGTCCATCATTCAGTTTAGACCCTATTATTGGATTAGACATTAGTGATGCTAACACAAACAAAATGGATGTTAAGGTGAGCATGCTTTGTCAGAAAAGGAGTTATGTCAGTCTGTATTGTATTCATTGAATGTATTCATTCACCTCACCTAACCCTCAGATAAAGATCTGTCTCTTTTGTTTTATGGACATTTACACCTGTGACATTCAGTCATGTAATTATCTGTAATTTGTCTATTTTAAAAGGTCTACACAATGACCTAATTGCTACCATAAATGAACTGAAATGCACAGTGTGGTCTGATTCTCATAAGTGACCCATTTCAGCACTGCGGGAGGGTATAGTTTTATGCCACATTGTGATTATGATGAATGATGATTGGAAAAGTGTCTGCCCTTTTGTCTGATACCTGCCTGTTTGCAAACTTCAACATGCACCTTTACCACCGCTGCACTGGAATCAGTGGTGTCTGTGTGTAACAAGAAACAGGAAACACTCAAACACTGTGCCCTATGACAGAATCATTTGTATCAGAGCACAATATAAACACATTCTATTTGTTTTAAGTTAATGACACCTTCTTGCCTGCATAGCTTCACAGTCTGGTACCTTCAAAAACTAGAATTAGGACTAATACTGTCTGTCTGTGTGCGCCTCCTCAGGACAACTGGAGCTCTCTCCGGATGGAGTTTGCTCAGCTGAACCCAGCTCAGCTGTACCACCTGCTGCGGGAGTATAGCCCGGGCCGGGCGGGCCCTGTCGCCTGGACCCCCTGCTCTGCCGAGGCCCAGGCCGCCTTCAGAACCGGTCAGACTCCATTAGACTTCTTTATGGGCATTTGTTTCATCTGAGGAGAGGGGGTGGACTAATAGCTCATGTTCAGAGAGATAGGTCCCTCTGTCCCTTGCCTAACCTGCCTAGTCTACATGGAGAAAGTTCCCACTGGGAAATTTTATTTGGAAACAGCTGGGGCTGTCACGACAACTATGTATGAAGTTCTATCAGTTGGAGCTGTGGTTATTCAGTCTTTGAAACCTGATCTTTCTGTGATTTTGATCTTTTTGTGCCTGTGGTCATACCACTTCAAGAGTAGCATTGGTCAAGTCAAACATCAGAGCCGAACTCATGTGAACTAAGAGATGCATGAATGATGGTTTCTGAACAGTACTTCATAGTGGACAGAAACACTCTTTTTGCTCTGTGTGGGTGGGAGATGGTGAGATTGACTGACTGAATTAGCAAGCAGGTTAAGTCAGTTGACCATCCAGTTACTTGTGTTAATGTCAGAACCAAGGAAGTCCATGATTTAATGTCTAATGTACCAGCAACAACAATACATTGCCATACACTGTGTGAATAAAAACAGTGACAGATAACAGGCACTCCTTAGTGGCCTTAGTAGATAAATGGCCCTCTATAGGCTGTAATACTGAAGTGTGTAAATAGAGAGATAATCCTGAGAGGATATAAGTGCCTTTGATCAGTCAGAACTACTCTAATCTCTGACGGGGCTCCCCCCACCTCACCGCACCCTGATCTCTCTGCATTGTAGTGGACATCCTGGAGAGTCTGGACAACCACCCGCCCTTGGTGCTACCCTGCAGTGGGTTTGTGCTGGAGCTCAGGAGGCCCATCAGCGACACAGGGCTGATGGCCCAGGTCAACGTTCTGCAGGTGGCCATCCACCACCTAACTCCCGGTGGTGTGGAAATAAACACAGGAATCATACAGGTTAATTCATCATTTGTTTCATTAATGTCTCTTAATGTCAGTAATGGAAAACTGCTGAAAAATATGTTTATTACAGTTTTAACCCCTCAGGACAAGATGCCAACTAAAGACTGTGGGTTTGTTGGCCATGTAGAGTACATGACAATGAAAACTACTACTACCAGATGGGTCAATATATGAAAAATAAGCACCTAACCTCAAAAAAATGATACAAGATGTTTTTTAATGGATTTGGATACTTTACAGTCTACATTATAACATATTAAAAATCTGACTTCAGGAAAAGGGTAATTTTCAAGATGGCATCCAAGCTAACTGTGGGAAACTGTTTTTGGTTATATCTAGAGCATGACTAATCACAGAAAAGTGATTTTTGTGTTCTGACACTAGATTATGAGTTCATCATTTCCCAAGACTGCTAGCAATTTACCTCTCTCCAGGAGTTTGACTCTTAGGCACCATGACAAATCAGAAATCCAATATTTGCCCCATTTTGTTTACCATTTTGTTGAGGCAAGCTCATTAGCTTACTTACTCAGTTCAGACTAACTGATATTGATCCTCCAGAATGAAGAAAGCATACTGTGACTAGTAATCTATCGTCAGTTATTGGTGTTGCTGTCAAGCTGAGACTGGGGTTTGAGGTCACGTCAAATGACCGCTCTCTTCTTTCTCTACATATGGTGTCAGAAGTGGGATGGCTACTGTGAGGCCATCGAAGGCTTCTCCAATGTGTCAGCCCTACAAAAGACCACCAAGATAGATTCATTCCTGAGTGAGAGACCCCATGAGTGGGTGAAGCACCCTGAAACAGGAGAAGTACATCTGGTAGAGACATAAGGGATTCCACTATGCTTGAATCTCACACTTCCAAACGAGGGGGCAGTGGGATGGAGTGCTGTCACCACAGTTAATTATGTGCTCATAATGCCACACCTCCAAGCCTGTCTCTTTGGAAATACAGACAGGCTGCTGGTTTGACACCCCAGAGACTTGGGATCTAGGGCGGGTGGGGTGACTGCTCTCTCCCTTTCCTACACATATCTTTTGCAGGGTGGTGGTAGTGTAGTGGTTAAGGAACCTGGCTAGCGTGCAAGTAGCCTGAAAAGTTGTGGGTTTCAGTCCCAGCTGCCACTGTTGTGCCCTTGAGCAAGGCACTTAACCCTAAGTTGCTCTAGGGGAGACCTGAACACTTGAAGAGTTGAAGAGTTGTAAGTCGCTTTGGATAAAAGCATCTGGTAAATGTAATGCTAGCTTAAGTCCATTAAAGGATTTGAGTTAAATATTTGGAACTTGGAGGGGCATCAGAACAGGTTTCTCCTCCACTCTGCTTGTGATTGCAGCTCTGTAAATAGGGGGGGTTAGAGAATCACAGCTACTTGATTTACAGAGGACAGATGAAAGGAATTCTGGAACAAAGGAACAAAGGTTCAGGTGGTGGGAAGCCTAGGTGCTGGCCATAGTGAGGAAGTGATGGACCAAAGGCCCCTACTGCATTTACTTCCTCAGGTCAGATGGCACTTCATATACTTCCTCAGGACATTTTGACTGTGTAGACCATACTGCATCCTGGGAGGAAGCACATGAGCACAAGCTCGGAAAATTAGCTTTTTTCAGGGGCGGCCAGGGGCAGTCATTCTGGAGTGCCTTTGGAGTTCTTGGGCTGAGAAGTCCTTCCTTCTAGAAACTTGCCACAAACATCTCTGCATGAGCTGAGACACATTTGGACAGCTTTGGCCAAAGATGGACAAAGACTGGCAAAAGACAGGAAGGGCAGAGCTCAGCTCTGGAGATTACCAGGCCTAAGAAACACAGGGGTTGTTCGAGGATGGTGGTTCTAGTGTTAAGCATTTCTGACCTATGTGTAAATACCAATTTGTAAAGTGCTGGTGAAGTCGGAAAGGTCTAAATCATGAGGTGCTCCCCCCTTAGAGAAGGGAAGGGTTTTCAGAAGGGGTGATTTAGGATAACAATCGCACATCAGCAGTAGGGAATTCCTTGCCAAGAGAGGCAGCAACAACAAGTTATCATATGAACATGACACATCATCCTCTTTGGTGCAAAATGCTCAGATTCTTTTTCAGCATCCACATCCTCAGTAACAAGGATGTTATTGCCTGTGACAGCTGCCAAAGTGAAAAATGTGAGAATCCACACAAGAAGTTATTAATAACTAGACCAGACTGATAAAGCTGGACTACATAACTATTACACCCCAACACCCCAACTTTTCGTGGAATTAGCTTATTTGCAGCATTCTACAGAGGTAACAAGATACGAACATGCCTTCTTCTCTATGCATGATAAGCCCAGATTGACATTAGCCTAGCTTAGCATAGTCATAGGAAAGTATAGGGATCATTAGTATGTAGCTCTGAGAGAGTTATATAGGGTGCTATACACTACTGGCCTCTATCACTTTATATGGTCATAGTAAGGTATGGCTTCATGTGAACATAAATTTACCCATCTAAGATGAGTAGTAATTGAAATATAGCTATTTTAAATGTTTGGCAACCATCTTAGACTCCATCTTGAAAATGATCCCTTTCCCAAACTTAGAATTCACTAGGTTTTTGGATTTTTTATGTTGTTTAGCATGTCCAATAGTACCTGAATCCATAAAAATCCTTTTGTATCATTTTTTGGGGGGTTCAACTTTATATTAACTCATTTATACTACTATAGCTACTTTTAGTTAAGGTGTCTACTAAATGAACAGAAATGAATGGTTAAGAATGTTAAATGTAGCTCTTTGCTCTACAGGACTCTGTAGTGCCCATGGAGGCCAAGGTCACCAAGATGGAGTCCCTCCCCATGGCTCAGCTGGAGGTGGGCCAAGCAGAAATGGCACTGCCCCATCATGGCAGCGACTCATCACTGGGTGCAACTGTCTCTTCTGCTGAGCTTGGCACGTGCAAGACCCTTCTGAACCAGCAGCTGATGAGCCCGGAGGTCCAGAATGCAGAACCTCAGAACCACAGCGGCAGCAGCAAAGGTCTGGCGCCAGACCCATCCTGCTCACTCACTCCACCCACCACGCCACAGAGCTTGAGACTGACAGAGGCTGAGGTGGAGGCCGATAGCCAAGAGAAGAATGATCTACAGCACCGAAACGCCGGCCACAACCACAGCAACGCAGGCACACACTTGAAAGGTAATGACGTTCAGTTGCTGCTCTTCTCAGAGGAACTGATCACATCTGTACAAACATTGCACTGTGTGTGAATGAGGTAGCAACAGCTCCCCGAATTTTATGCTAACAGTTTCTCAAAGCATACCTCCTTTTTCCATTTTTTAACCAACCATACAAAAGTAGTGCTTTAAAAATGAGCTCTCTGTGTGCACGCTTATGTGGATCATGTGAGTATCATCTCATCTGCAGGCACTGTGAAGAAGGTGGAGGAAGATGGTGAAGAAGAAGAAGAAGAAGATGAGGATGAGGTGTTTGCTGTGGAGTTACAGAGGGGAGTGTGTGGCTTGGGCCTCGCCCTGGTGAATGGAACAGTTGAGTGACGATGCATTACACTTTTTCCCCCTTCTAGAAACTGAACGGTCGTTTGATCCCGATGGTTCAACCAGAGTTATTTTCCATGGATCATTTTCAGAGTAATTTCCGTGACTCATTATTCCCTATTGTTTTAAAGCATCTATGAAACACACATTTAAGATATTTGAAATGGATGGTAAAATGATGTATGCTTATAGTTAGATGGGGTTAGGTAAGGTTTTGTGCACACTTTTAGTGTTCACAATGAGAAATGTGTTAGGACTTTGGAACTACAGTGTAACAACATAAAGTGGTCTTGTTTGTAAATCTTGTTAGCGCAAGTGCACCATCTTTGCCTGCCTACAGGACTGATGATAACACTAATAGATTGACTGAGAAAAGGTGCATTTATACAAATAGAGAGTATACATGCTGCACAGGTAGAATTGAGATCCTCTGGTTAAGTATACAGAGAACCACAAACTTATATAGAATGTCAGAACAAAATCCGCAATACGACAACAATAATGTTGTACACTTGTGCACTTGATAGTACATTTTTAAAAATTTGTATGAGTGTTCATATCATTTCCCCCCTAAGTGGTCGTGACATGAGAGTACATGGAACTGAACTGAATAGAATTAGATGAATAGCGACATCTAGTGGTAGCTAAATGAATTATCTGTGGATATTGCATGTTATCAATGCCATAATTATGCTGGTGTGTTTTCTCTCTTGTACAGGAAACTCCTCTGGAGGTGGAGGGGATTTACATAAGGTCTATACTGCCAGGCTCCCCTGCAGCACAGAGCCAGAGGCTGTGTCCAGGTGACCGCATCCTGGCAGTCAACGGAGTCAGTTTAGTGGCCATGGACTACCATTGGTAGGTCAGCTACAATTACTGACACAATAGTTACTCAATATTGCCCTCACTGGAGTTTGATTAAAGAAAGTGTTGACAAAAGTTTTGATTTCATAACGTTTTTTTTATAGAGTTTTTGATTTGGTTGTCTCCTAGTGGGAGGGATATCATTCAGCGCTCAGGTGAAAGAGCACGGCTACTAGTGGCCAGACCCACATGGAACAGCAGATGCAGGGGGCCAAAAGACTGCAAGAGCTGACTAAAGCCACGGCTGTTGGACTCTCAGTGACACATATGACTCTGAATGCCAATTGTACATTAAAGTATTTATGATGTCTTTACATACGTTTATATACAACATATTTGTACTATTAATATGAATGTGCTGTAGGCTATGTGCAACTGGTTGATTGTGTAATGTTTGTTATGGTCTGATCATTATGTGATAAACAATGAATGATTAATCTTTAGTAATATTTAATGTGCCTTAAGGATATGGGATTGATACATTACTTGAGCATTTGCCTTGCCATTTTACCAGTTTAACAGATAGTATGGGTGAAAAGATGAGCCCCCCTCCCCATGCACGCACACACACACACACACACACACAGAAAGATACAGACTTCATGGAAAACCATGTTTACCTAAAATTTGATAATATGATTACATGAACAACAGGCTTGGAACATTTCTTGGATTACTGTAATTAAATGTAAATATTGTTTGTTGGAATTTATGTGAGGCTTTCCAAAAACAGCTCAATCAGTCACTTTAGAGAGCAAATTACTCACACATAAATGGATGGATGGCTTGACATAATGAGGACATTGACATTATTTATGTGTGACACTTGCATAATATTTGCAAGAAAGAAAAGAGGCATGACATCATCAGTCATTGTAATCACATAAGGCTTGATGCACTGATTAGATGGTCAAGGTTGGAGACTACATGCAATTTTTTTTACATGCAACTTTTCATGCATAGCCAATTTTGAGATTGCCAGTTACTGATATGCTACTTAAATGTTGTTTAACATTAGGCTATTTGACAACTGGCTATTCTAGTTTCTGGAATGATAAAATTGATTAATCCCACTATTTGTCCAATATCTAAAAATGCCCAAAACATTTCGAAATATCCAAGG
Source organism: Tenualosa thibaudeaui (assembly GCA_027481765.1). Lineage (NCBI taxonomy): Eukaryota > Metazoa > Chordata > Actinopteri > Clupeiformes > Clupeidae > Tenualosa > Tenualosa thibaudeaui. The sequence goes on from JAIFZK010000002.1 coordinate 15,731,129, forward strand.
CAAAGGTCAGATGACGACCGTCTCCACGCTAAGGACTATTTAGCATACTGGTATGTATCCGAGATCCGAGGTATGCGGGTTCTGCTTCTCTTTGTGCGCACGCGTGCACACACAGTCGGCGCTCAAGACCATGAAGTTCAAAATTTACGGCGAGGCAATCTCATAATTCTGTTTAAAATTTTCTCCGGAAAAGAATGTCCGAAGCAGAGCTGTACTCGGTTTACAAAGGGGTTTACGTCCCCAGACTTCTTCACCCTCCCGAGTGCTTGAAGTACTACGAGGAGTTCAACTTTCGCCAGGATGACATTTTAATCGTTACATATCCAAAATCGGGTAGGTTGTCAGTACTGTGGCAGGCAACTCTTGTTTACAGTTGTACCGTGCTGTTGTGGACATCCAGTGTTTTCAGTATGATGACTGCATTTAACTGAAACTGTTTAGTTCGTGAAGCCGTCACGAAATAAAATCTATTCAAACGTACTGTGATCACTGTGAACTAATTCCTACCCTATGTATTTTAATGTGCAGTGCGTAACATCGCCACTAGCAGCGCTAACTGGTTTCCTGTCCTGTATTTTCACAATATTACATAAAAGCGTCCATTCATAGGCTACAGGTGGTGGTAACGTAGTGGTTAAGGAACCTGGTTAGCGTGCAAGTAGCCTGAAAAGTTGTGGTAATCCCAGCTGCGCTCTGTGCCCTGTGCACCGTGCACCGCTGCGCTCTGCTAAATGCCTAAATGCAAATGTACGACAGAAGACAACTAAAGGCACATTAATTGTGATCTAGTACCCTATGTATATTAATGGCTTAGAACAGGCCAAAATGGTTGCAGTTTACAAAGCCTACAAGACCACTGCTAGATTTTACAGCACAACTTCGCATGGACTGGAGGCTGAGACCGGGTTGCGTAGGCAGTATTCTGTAAGCCTACAAATGGTTAGAGTTAGACTGGACAACAGGGAGGAGAGAAAAAAACGTGAACCAATACCGGTAAGAGAACTGTAAACTGTCTGACCGTTGACAGACTGGCATGTCAGGTAGGTTATTGGTTAAAACAGGTTTTTGTGTGCAGACGTAAGTCATGCATTACCAAATGACATATTACTCACTCAGCCGGCTTTTGCGGTGGGCGTGCTGCTACTTTTATTATAGGTATTCCCTTGCTTAAAACATATGTTCTGTGCATAAAGTGTGGTTCAGCCAACGCCATGATGCTATTAGGTTCCATGATGCCAATGATTGCACTGATTGTTTTGCTTCTGTTGTGGCATAAAAGAGTGAAGGAGAGAGAAAGGAGAGACATGGTTCACCTATTGTTCACAATTTGTGCAACTGCTTGGCATCAAAAACAAGTTTTCTGGCTTGCACAGGCACAACGTGGATGCAGGAGATTGTCCCATTGATCCTGAGTGATGGAGATCTCACCTCTGTCCAGACTATTCCAAACTGGGACAGAGTCCCATGGCTGGAGGAGCATAGAGCAAATATCCTTAATCTGGAGGAGAGGCCCTCTCCACGGGTGTTTGCAACTCACTTCCACCATAACATGATGCCAGAGTCATACTTCAAGGTCAAGCCAAAGGTAAGAGTGAATTTAATGAAAGGTCCTGAGTCAATCAACCCATATCCCTCTTCAAGGTTGCCGAGTGTTGTCGGCAGGAATAAGAACGAGACAGTTTGCCCGAATAGTGAAACACCAACCAGTGCTAACTGATGAGGGCAAAGAATCTTTGTTTCAGTCTTGTTTTCTTGTGCCCGTTCAGGCAGTGTTTGCTGCTAGTTTGCAAATTCAGTCTGCGTTGTACCAAATTTTGACGTCCTTACACCTGCCGACAGCACGCAGCAACCGTGAACAATGGGGATATGGCCTGCCTGACTCTGGATGTTTCCTATAATATAATGCACCTCGATACAAAGCTGGTTACTTGAGACAGTTTGTTGGTTAATAATTTTCAATCCTCTCAGGTGCTGTATGTCCTGCGACACCCAAAGGATGTCTTCACTTCTTCTTTCTACTATTATGGAATGGCTTCATTCTTAGTGAATCCAGGAACAGTGGATGCCTTCTTGGACAAGTTCCTTAATGGAAAAAGTGGGGAAATTTTATGTAAATATTACCATATATGGGCATTAGTATATTAAGTACATTTCAATAAGTTCAACATTTGAAACCATGGCACCTTCATCAGCAAATGCAATGCTAATTCACTTTAAGTAAAGACACTATATCTCCCTGCACAGTAATGTTTGGCTCCTGGTTTGACCATGTAAAGGGATGGATACATGCCAAAGACCAGGAACATATTTTCCATATCTGTTATGAAGAAATGATAATGGTAAGTTTGTTATTTGCAGCCATTATTCCACATTGTCTCTGAATTTCAGAATGGCAATGGCATATCCAGCTTAACTTGTCTGACACTGTGATCTGTGATTTTAAACAGGATCTCAAAGCATCTGTTCATAAACTGTCCTGTTTTCTGGGGAAATCTCTCAGTCAAGAAGTAATTGAAAAGATAGCTGATCACTGTGTGTTCAAAAACATGAAACAAAATAAGATGTCAAACTATTCCTTGGTACCAAGTGAGTTCTTTGACCAAAATAAGTCAGAGTTTTTGAGGAAAGGTAAGGACAGTAATAAGCCATTTCTAATAATTTCCATCTTTTACTTTTCTTTAAGGCAACATGACCTCCAAGAAAAACTGTTTTTTTTTTTAATATTGCAGGCATTGCTGGAGATTGGACAAATTTGCTGACTGCAGCTCAAGCAGATCGTTTTGATGCTGTTTATAAAGAGAAAATGAAAGATGTCAGTTTCAGATTTTTTTGGGACTGATTTTGAATGTGTAGCTTATGACTTGATTGCTCATGACTTAACAATGTGAAACGACCTACTGTCTGTTCAGTTTTGTAACTGTAGCCTTACTGCACCAGCAGTGCAGTGTGCACGGCATTCACATTGGATGCTATGTAATTAATCATAAGAAGAGCTCTTCAAATTAACAAATAAAACAAAGTCAGTCCTTAAATCCTTTTTGTATCCAACAAATGTTTAAGAATCAGTTCCTTGGAAACTATTCCAAAAAAAGTGTAGATCCTTGCATGTATGTATATGCAATGACTGCTTGTGTAGAGTCAATGTAAATACTCTTATCTGGTGTCAATGAAATTATCAAAATATCAGGGTCTGTCTGAGACAACCGCTTCCTTGACCGTCCTCAGTCCTCCACCTTCTTGGGCTGGGCTCGCCATCTTGGATCAAAAACTGTTGTTCACCAAAAAAGCAATCTACACAGAGTGCAGAATAGTAAGTGATTCTGTTCTAATTCTATTCTTATTATGAGACTTTATACACTACTCACTGTATCATCACTTTTTAAACTAACACTGTAATATTGCATTAGCACTACTAGGAACTGCAAACCCTTTTTAGCTTGTACAAAACACACATATGAAACTTAAAATGAATACACATGCATTGCATTTATATGGAAAACCATTACCACTCACTAATTGGCTTGAACCGAGTGGCTTAATGTAAACAAACTAAGTGCCATGCTACTTTTACAGTCCAGAGCGCTATTCAGTAGCCTACTCTGCTGGCCACGCTGTTATTCTGCGCCAGCGAACTAGAGCAGTGATTCCCAACCAGGGGTATGCAGCCAGGTGTATGCAGGGGTTATGTGGAAATATTTATTAATAATTTAATAATAATTTCCAAAATGGTAAATAAATGATAAATAAATATTCACAGTTATTTCATATTAAGCCCGTCAATAAAATGGTACGTGTGCGCTACAACTACTTTTGGCCAAGCTTGTCCACTCACTTTATTTTTTAGCTCACTTCTAGTGACATGCTAGTCCACTGAATAGACATTGTAAATAATTTGGGTGGGTGTCTTGAGGGTGTGTATTGTCCTAGATCATAGTGTTGGCCCTCCTGATGACCCTGCTGGTGTAAATGTCCTGTAGAGAAGGAAAGGATGCTCCAGAGATGCACTGTGCAGTATTGATTACATGCTAGGGTGCCTTCTCCTACACAGTGCAGCTTCCATGACACACTTTGATTGAGCTGGTGATGACACTCTCTACTGTGGCTGCATAGAGGTTCCTGAGAATTTTGGTTGGCCTCGGCGCCTCAGAAGAGAGGTCTTTTATGTGCTTTGAGTAGTTGTTGGGTGTTGTGAGACCAGGTGGTGGTGGACTTGAATCAGAAGGGCAGAGGCACCTGTACCAGGGACAGGTTGAATATGTCCATGAAGACCTCTGCCAGGTCAGATGACAAACTGAGCGTAGTGGTTAAGGAACCTGGCTAGCGTGCAAGTAGCCTGAAAAGTTGTGGGTTTGAATCCCAGCTGCCACAGTTGTGCCTGTGAGCAAGGCACTTAACCCTAAGTTGCTCTAGGGGAGACTGGCCCTGAACACTTGATAGTTGACGAGTTGTAAGTCGCTTTGTATAAAAGCGTCTGCTAAATGCATGAATGTAAATAGGCCTGCTGCCTTTTGAAGGCTGATTTGGCACGGGACCTGACGCACCTCTTCTGTTGTCACTGACAGTAGTGTGTCGTGCGCCCTTAGTGACAGACAGCTCTTCTAGGTGGTGGGTGTAAAGGGCCTCAAGGCTAACACAGAGCTTATTGAGCTTGTCTTGTAGCGTGCAGTGTCTCCTGTTTATAGTCTGTGTTATACTGAAGACCCTGCCATATACTCCTGGAATCAAAGGTCTAGAGATCCTCTAGTTTTATTCTGTGGTGTTTCTTGGCTTGTCTGATGGCTCTATGTAGGTCTGGCCTTTTTATAGCTGTCTGCATCACCATGGACAAATGTAGCTGAACAGGCTCATAGCACGGACCTCACCCCCCAATGGGAGGAGCCTACAGTGTTTTGTGGGGATAATGTTCTGCTTATATAACCAGTTACAGCAGCATCATGTTATCATGTTAATAGAAAAAACAAAAACATACTGGTGTCAGGACAGGGAAGTAAATACGTCAAACACAAGGGGTGCCACACTAGGAAATATCAAGTAGTAATTAGGGAGCTATTGAAAAGCTTTGCAAGATTTGGATAATGCCTAGTGACTCAAAATGGCAAACAATGTTTGGCCAAACATTTCCTCAACACCTGTGGAATCAGACATTAGAACATTGTCATATTACCCACAGAGCAATGGCAAAATAGAGCACTTCCATTCAAATGTGAGGGAAAGTGGACAAAATAAGAACAACACAAAGAAAGAGCATGCAGATAACAACCATGGATCAAAGGAGCACACATTTAAAGTAGGAGACACTGCATACATTACCAACAACTTCATAGAAAATACAAGGAAAATACTCAGGGAGACTTTTCCCTTGCAATATTTTTGCTTCCCCTCACAATACTTTTTGTGTTGCCTCACTACATACTTTAGCATTCCCTCAGGCTCAGGCACTAGGCACTGTATTTCAGGCTTCACTAATAGCCTATCATGCAGCAGCATGCAGGACATGAATTCCTAAGCCAACATGAGTAGTTGGGATCTCGGTTTTCATTGGGCTGGCAATTTTGCAAGTATCGGTCTCTCTGCTCACTTTGTTCATTTAAATAAGCCTTTAATGTGCTATCAGACTTTGCTCCCTGCATCAAATAGCCAAATTAGTCCTTGGTCTTTCATGGCTGCATAAAGGTACTATTATCAATGTCCTGGTGTAGGCATAAGGACTTTAGTTTAATTAACTGGGTGGAACTTTTTTCATTAGGCAAAAATACACGAAGTCAGCAGCATCACAGACCCTGGCCCAATAAAAAGTATAAGTTGTCCCCAGACAACCTTTCCATGAAAAAGTATCTACAACACAGGTTAGGAATAACAGTCTAGCCCATATCTTTGTGGGTACCATCTCTGTCAGAGTTTCATCAGATTTGTGTTAGTAACAGAATAAACATGCATGTAAGGGTTGTTTATGAAATGTGTCGTCATACAACTCCTTCTTAATATACAAAAATTTCATGACTTACAGAATTAAAAAAAAAAAAACAGAAAGAAAGAAAATAAAGCTTTATTTAACTTTAAAGTGGTGGAGTGGTTCTGTTTTTTTCTGAATTTATTATGTTTTCATAGGGGACTGCATTCACTGTCTTACAGTTTCAGTACAGAATTTTAGTCTTCAGCATTTAATGTAGGCCTATGTGTAAACATTTAATGTAATCCTATGGGTAAACATTTAGAAGAAAATAAAATTGAAATACATTCCATTTGCATTTTTTGTCCAGACACTTAGTGTTATAAATGTATACAGGACATTATATATTTTAGGCTAGTAACTGTGCCATCCTTTGCCACTTTACTTTAAGCTGACAAAGACTACTCTCTAAGTGCCAAAGGAGTTTATGCCTGCTTGTAGCATTGGTGATATACTGTATTATAAGCAAAGGTTGTTTGTATTATCTGTATGGCTACACAAGCATAAGGCTGTCCCTTCTAACCACACAATGTGCATATGGGGTCAAGATTGCCAGGCTCGGTACTTAGTTCATTGCACCTTATATTCATGATGAACTTATAGTAATTGCATCTTTTTGTTACTTGAGTAGACAAATAACACTTATGATATTGCATAGAATTGTGTGCAGCAGGAGATACATACATTGTTATGGGCGACATTTATTACATATTCTTATAGGTACAGATAAAGGTACTGTAGAAGTAGGCCACAGTTGAAATCAAAACGCATTACGCATCACTATGTGATTTTAACAAAGCAGTTCAAGTGGATAATCACATTCCGCATAATGCATTCCGATTAAAATTAGAATCGTTCATAATTACAACCCATGGTGAAATTGGTAATGAGGAGTTGTAAATACATACAGATGGGTATAATGAGCATTACAGTGCTTCACCTTGAACAATAGTATAAATGCATTCATAGGGAATTATAAAAAACAACCTTTCTAGAAGCAGCCTACAATTGCAATCACATAACCGTGCTTGTCAGTAGGATATATAAGCCAGCTCAAGCCGTTGCCCGCAGCTTGGCTGGGGACACTCCAGTCCTAAAGATGGCGACAACTCATCTGACAGTACGGTTTACCTGTTAAAACAGCCGAAAGAGCGCTGTTGTCTACATGAAGCAGGGGATTTGACTTCAAACAAGCTCCAATAATTTTGCTAAGACTGAATGTACTCCAGTAAGTCTGGTTGAGGTACTCGTTTATTAATTCCCCTTTTTGATCCTTTAATGTAAACCTGTAACCATGAGCTGTCTAAGGCAATGTTTAGCTTAGCTTCAATGTGAACTCAAACTCATCAATTAACCTCCAGTAGGAGTAGCTCAGTTAGATCTCTTAACGTTAGCTAATTAAAAACACGTTTATCGTGACATTACGGGACTGGCTTGTATCAAGCAACGTATTATAAAAACTGTATTTTTTTTTTATCTAAAGGGTAGTTTCTTTGAACATTGAATGGATGATGACCTGATGGGCAGAGCCTTTCCGAGTTCACAGCTCTGGAATATGCAACAAATGTGTGTCCTCGACCAGGTTAAATGTTTATATATATATACACAGTCTATGGTTAAATGCGTGTAAACGTGCGTGTAATGCGTGTAAACGTCACCGGTGAAAATAACGTTAATCCACCCAGATGTGAGTTAAGATTAGTAGGCTACATTGTGATTTCCACACTGTCATGTGATGGCGTTTTCTTGAATGCATTTTATCTATGTATTTTTCATGTTGTGATGATGCACTCACTAGTAGATGATTTAAAAACCTTGTACTAGGCGAGGCCTATAATAAAACACAGTCCTGCATGTGTGTGCATACTGTACATAACTTAGCCTAGTAGATCAAATCTAGAATCGCTGCATGCATACTTTTTTATACATGTATACTGCTCTCTTTCTTCTTCATGTCAAGATGATCACATGGAGCACAGCATTTCATCATGGGTTTCCCCATTGGTAGCCAGATTTCCCAAGGACACTTTTTAACAGTATAACTATTAAAACACCACTGACCTGTTTGAGCTGTTGAGAATCATGGCAGATCGACAATCTACAAGTCTCTCTCCCAAGACATCTAAGAGTCCACGGTTCAAGTCCTCTTCCAGTGCCGCTGGACTCAGGGCAGGGGGTCTATTGCCTACTCCTGCAGCTCCAACAAGTGAGAAGGGTAAGAGCTAACACACACCATGATGCCTTTGAACGGAACTGGGTTTACTCTGATCTACTGTCCAGGTCTATTTTACCTCAGTGAGTGGTTTTGAATTAACTTTTATTATTTTGACTCTGCATGAACTGTTGAATTGTCTGTATATCTATGAATGAAAAATTATATTGATTATAGCTAGTCAGGTAAGAACTCAGAGGAAGCATCTGCTGACAAGTTGTAATTTGTCTGTCAATAGGACACTCTCTGCTGAGACTTAAGGAGGATGTATTGCAAATGCTCCATGGGTTTCCAGAAGGAGTGAATATTGCCAAATTCCTCAGCATCTACAAACGTCACTACGGTCAGCAGCTTGTCCTCTCAAAGTATGGCTTGGCTGGCTTTCAGGATCTGATCACTGCCTTAGGGGATGAGGTATCTGTTGAGAGGATTGAAGACCAAAATGTTGTCAGAATCGCAACAGGAGTTGATCATCAGCAACATCTCTCTTTCGACCAAGGTAAAATAAAGAATCTAACAAGACACGATGAATATTAGAGCTCTGCAGTATATTTAAAATATTGATATACTTTGACACCCATACATACTTTTCAATGATGGAGACCCTTGAAAATTCCAAGAAATGCTAGTATTTTTATGCGTACCATTTTTTTAATATATTCCTCGCCTTTTTTGTTTAGATATCTGACATTACCCTGAAATTGCTCTCTGACCCACTAGTGATGTTCTGTTGACTGAAAGAAATGAAGATAATGCTTTTACAGCGATTGAAAAAAATATTGTTTGTTTGTGTCAAGTGGTTTTGATTGCTTAGTGCCTACAATTTTTAAAAAACTTGTCCATGAGTGTAGGTATAAGTTAAAGAAATTTTGAGATGGTACTTTGTTAAAAGCTATGAGTTAGCCTAAATAGAAAATGTATTATCCTAATAGAATAAATAGGAAATGTATTCCATTACATCCCTGGATTGGAAGGACAGCATAAATTGCAAACCCAGTTACTCTGTTTGTTACAATAGTATGACACACGGTAGCCAACTTTTTTATTTTGTCTAGTCATATATGACTGCTGCCTATTCCAGCTATTGTAGAGCCTAGTGATTCTTGACACTAAGTTAAAGGATCATTACGGGTTTAATGAAGGCAATCTCAACCCCATCTAGTGATCGATTATTCCCGGGGTAACAACACTTGCAGATCTTTGACAATGAGCCGATGCCAAACAAAACCAATACTGAATGATACCAAAATTGTGTTTATTACCTTGTCAGTCAGCATAACTGAAAATAACCATAGCTTTTATTCTTTGGTTTGCAGACAAATCCACAGGTATTTGTGAAAATTTAGGATGTTGTTGCCATTTTTTTATCAGTGACTGTAGGGGGGGCTCCAAAGGTTAAAATGGCAGGCTGGTGTGCTTTTAATCTAATGTCAAGAATCACTATCAACCACAAGCCAGTGGATGGAAATGCACCACACACTTGAAGTGTATATTAATGAACTTAGAGGCATTCAGGCTTTGAACATGTAGCCTATGTGTGTGTTGACGTATGTAACTCATTGGGATGAACATGTAAGTAGATAGTAAGAGAGTAGATATGGAGATTCATTTTCTTCAGATGGAATATGCTGCAATAGGCAGCGATCATATATGACTAGAAAATCACTTTCAAGTTGGTTATAGTGTGTGAAACTACTGCAACAAACCGAGAAATTGGGTTTGCACTTTATGCTGTTCTGCCAATAGGGTGATGCATTTTCAGATTTTATATTAAACTTGCTATTTAGGCAAACTTTAAGACCTTACTAGGTAGGTGGTACTGAACAATCAATAACACTTGACGTCAAACATTTCTCCAATAGCTGCAAAATCATAGGCTAGTCTGGATTTCTTTTAGTCAATAAAACATGACTGGGGTGTCAGACAGCAATTCCAAGGTAATGTCAGAAATCTACACATGATACAACATCAGTGTGCAAATTTTCAGCAAAAAAATGTGCTACAACTAAAATACTAGCATTTATTGAGTCATATTTCAGCAACACAATAAGATATCAGGCTGAATTTTTGTATGGTGGTCAGATGACATGGGGGACTGTTTGGACATAAATTTGCATAATTAGGCTGCTTAAACATAGCCCATATTTATCAGAATACACAAATTATCTCAGAAACTATGCTTGATACAAAAAGAAAGAAATGGATTCTATGTGTAAAAGCAGTGTAGAATCATCTGCTTAAAGTTTGGTACTGATTGTTTGTCCTGTCTAATTGTTATTACAAAGCAGATGATGTCCTTGTATGTTTGCTTTGAGATGTTTGGCAGCAGTGTGGATTATGCGAGTTGATTTAGTAAATTGATTAGTTAGTTTAGGAAAGCATGTTGGAAAAGCCTGTGACGCTGTAAAGCAGTGTGGGAGGGGGAGAACAGTGAGTCTATTGAATTTCTGGATGGCAGACAGTCTGTGATGGCTCCTTTTTCATATCCTTTGTGTGCTGTTGAAAACTGTTTATCGTCTAGACTCTGTTGTGAGTCCAGGGTCTCTGCCTTTCAGATAGAGCCTTCACAGTCAGGTACATGCAAACAAATAATCAGTTGTATTTCTATGTGCATGTAAGCACACTAAGTGAGATTTCTTTCAATACATGACTTTTGGTGTCAGAGCCTTTCAATCAGTAAACCATTAAAAACTATTTATAGTCAGAAAGAGTTTCCCAAAATGTTCTTTGTGGTGAAATCCTTTTGCTAACTTGTCCTCATATCAAATTTCAAACATATCAAGCATATCAATTTGTTCGCCAAACACACTTCACTCACACATTCTCATTCTTTAAATTGTCAATTCATCATGAGATCTTCTCCCTTTTGTGAAGATAATGTCAGGTCTCAAAATCTGAAATATTTTTTATATCTTGATGAGTTTGGGTTTACTGCATTAAGGTTTGTCATTCATTTCATTGCCAGAGTAATTGGAAAGGACGTGGACAAAATGAAACTGAAATTTTGCAGATGTTAGTTTCCTTTCCTGTAATCAGTTATTTTCAAGGTAGTGCATTACTTAGCCAAGTAATGTGCAATTTGGTCAACTGTTGTTGGGAAAACATATTCGTTGTTCTCTGAAGTCAGTGTTTAATGGTAGAGATCTGTGTTGTTAATTTGTTCCCTTTTGAAGAGGTGGATGGCTTGAGAGGTGAACATGCCCACTCTCTGTGTTCTAAGGCCAGTCATGTGACTTCCTTGGCAGAGGCTGCTGGAAAGTGAAACTTAAGGCAGTGTGTCATGCTCAACTGTGCGCTCTGTTTTGCTTTCCCCTGTTGCCTAGTGATTGCTGCACTAATGGAATCTAAGGCATGCCAGAGCTAACTATAATCACAGGTTGACTCAACACTGGACCATAAAACCTGGGACATTGATGTCATGGACTATATAGAATTTATACGTTGAGGTGATGAAATCTATCAATGCAATCTATTGATGGACCTAGACCGAAGGGCTAACTCTTGCTAATGTCTGTCAGGGTGTGGAGAGTGAATGAATGTATTTCATGTCCTCTGTTAGCCTGCACTGGTGACTAGGCAAAACTGGTTTCACTTTTGTTTCTTGAGAGGCTCTGATGTCAGTGCTCTCGTTTACTCACAGGCAGAAGGGAAGAGGAGGATTTAAAGGTAGGCTGAACACCAACAGTGTCAGTTCAAGTTGATCACAATTGAAAGCACATTGAAAACACTTTGAAATCAGATCAGATTACTACAATTGCATAACCATTTTTGACAGTAGCAACAGGGCTTTATGGTAAGTTAAGGAGAATTTATTTTATTGTATTTATTTATGGTTTATTAATTTTTAACTACTAGTATATGATTTGGCTTGCAGTAGACCAGCTTTTCAAAGATTGATCAGACACTAAAATGACTACTAATAATTTACAGGCATGATTTTACTCGTTGGGTATTCAGCTCACAATATGTGAACATTGCCTCTTGCTTAATATAAAGGAAGAATCAAAATTGCTAACCAGAAAGTGGGCTAGTCTCCTCTGACTCACATTAGAATTTATGATATGAGGCGCCTCCTGGATGTTTATGTGTTCACATCATATATGATGAATACTTTCATACAGTCTTTAATTGTGTTTTAAACTTGCATCAGACTTGTTGACAAATGTTTAAAATGTTAATACTGTTATTCATGATTCTGAGAAACACTTTTACCTGTCTTCATGCCAAGTAAAGCCTAAAGTTTGTTATAAAACTGTACCTGTACTTGCAAAAATGAAACAGTAAATTTGCTATAGTTACGAAAAAGTGCAAGAACCTCTCCAAACGTTTCACAGCATGAAAAATGTATTTGGTATCCCATGGTGTCTTGTTATCAAATCAGGTTCAGGTACAAACAATGTTATACTCTGGATGACCTGTGGCAGTGGTTAATTGGTCACCATGACTCCATTCATAATGCATTACAGCATTCTCTGTTCATTATAATACCTTGTGATGACTTAACCTGACTTATAACCTTAAAAGATTTGAGGTATTGGATGGATTTTTCCTTTTTTTCAGACATGGGGACAGTTGAACAGGACATCATAGAGTTGGTTAGTGGACACCCTGAGGGTATTCCCATAAAAAAGCTAGCAGTATCCTACAACCAGAAATACAGACGGAACTTGACTCTGAGCAAGCTCGGCTTCTCCAGCATTGGCAAGCTGGTGGATTCCATAGCAGAGCTAGTTGTGGAGAATGATTTGGTTTTGCACCGATCGCACAGGAGAAAACCACATCCGACGCCTTCTTTGCCCCCGACACCTCCAACGTCTGCAACCCCTCCACTACACACAACTGTTGCAGCTGCTGCATCAATACCAGGTAAAGACCCCCAGCCGGCGATGCGCATGGTCCTTCCAACGTTTGGTGTGGACCTACTGCCAACTGCTTCCGAACTGACCCAGGAGCAGTTGCTGGAGAAGGTCCAGGAGGTGGTGAAGCACTATCCAGTGGCAGGCACCTCCATCGTCCAGTTGCAGAACAGTTACTTCCTCCATTTTGGCACGCCACTGCCCATGAATCTGTACCTGCCTCTGTACCACCGCTTGGTTCAAGCTTCAGTGGCAGCAGCAGCCTCAAAGCCAGTGGAAGTCAATGGGCAAGCAGAGCCGCTAAGCTTAATTGGTAATTATTAGGACCTAGATTAGATTCAATCAGTCAGTGCATGGAGGTTTAGTTTAAGGCTTGGAATTCATGACGTGGAATTTGTGGAAAAGTAAAAATGGAAAATTTGCTAATGCTGAGATCTATCAATCTCTCTCTCTGTCTGTCTGTCTGTCTGTCTGTTATGTTTATACTTGGTCATAATTGCACTTAATTGTCTTCCTTCCAGCAGCACCAGAGGGCAGTAGGAGCCCCGTAGCCTGGGCCAGTAAGAGCTCTGTGAGTCGGGTGAGGGAGACTCCGTCGCCCCTGAGGCCTGCCTCCCCACTGGTACAGCAGCCCCAGGAGGCCTCTCTACCAGACGGCCTGGCCAGCAGCGATTTCCCCCCCCTGGGGGCTACGGCAGCGGTGAAACCATCCAAAGCTGAGAAACGTCGACAGCGGGCTGCAGCGACCTGGGAGCAGGATCGAGAGAGTTCGATGACATTTCACGGGGCCTACCACACCCAACTGAGGGAGCGGCACAACGCTAACGTCCGTGCCGCTGAGGCCCTGGAGGCCTTTGAGGGGAACGGTGGCAGCAGGGAACGTAGCTCAAGGAAGAACATGAGTGCCAGTGATGTGGACAGCCTGGCCGAGGATGTCATCAGGTCCCTGGCCACCAGAGGAGAGCTGGTGACTGTTGAGAGGGTAAGAGACTCTTATTCCGAAACTGAGGGATAGATGGGCATAGGGACATACAGTATTTGGATTTCTACACACATATTTCTTGATTTCAGAATCAGAGTAAAGACATCATTAACATCAAATAGCAAAGCAAATCATATCATGTTTTAATTCATTCATATCACATGTTTCAATTCAGATCAGCTCTTAATTTCCCTAGTGTAACAAACCTGAAGTTACAGTTTGTTGTTTCTCTTTGTCCAGGTTGTGAGTCAGGTGTGTGAGTACCTGCAGACACCCTCTCTGCAGTCTATGAGGATTTATCCCCGGGACTTACCTGCTGTAAACAACCTGCAGCGCACCATCAAGGAAGTCAACATGTTCATTGAGGTAGGACAGACAGTATATACCTGTAATTTCCTGATTTTTAACCGAGGTTAATATATTGATTTTGCTCATAAATAATAAAATGTATTATGTTAATACGTGGGGAAGGACTATACATGGGAATGCATATCTTTTTTTTTTTTCATTCTACTTCAGTCAAACTAAATCATGATCTGATCCTGATTCATTATAAACAACAATTACTAAACTGCGGTTAGTAGTTGCAGTAGGTTGCCTTTAATACACGGTTGTGGTTAATACATGTTTTTGCTCTTTTCATTTGCATATTTACTGACCTGCAATTTATACATATTTATATTCAGGAGATGGCTGTAGTGGCTGTTTTGATTGAGATATGCTGAAGCTTTTTGCTTTTTGCTAATTGTTGGTTTTTACAGTATTGTGTATTGCTGTTTGTGATGTGTGATAGATAACCCAGTCCCAGGAAATTGATATCCCAGTGTAGATAGATACAGAGAGTAGATGGATATTCCAGTATCACCAGTACTTTTGAAATATTCCTTAAATAAGTCATCAGTGCCCTCAATATTAAATAACCAGTATTGCTGGTTCCACAATGTTGCTTTTGGTGCACACAATGGAGGGGTTTCATTAGACCTACACTTTAGAACTACACAGCAATAACTAACTGCTGCTGATCACAGTAGCGATTGGCATCTCTGTGATTTGCTCATTAGTTTGCTGTGCGTCTTGTGTCTTTACTCCCAGTCCATGAATGCTGTGTCTGCCGTGTGCACTCTGTACGAGCTGGGCCAAGCCCTGGCAGGGCTGCAGAACAAGAAGCGCTTTGAGGAGCTCCACCTCGGCCCCCTGTGTAAGAACCCCCTCATCCACAAGATGTTCAAAGTGGACGGCAACACTAAGGACGAGGACATCAATCCCATCGAGACGGTAGACATTTTGAGGGTCAGTATCTTGTGGCGACTGTTTGCTTCTTTTTACCCTCCCTAAATTGTTCTAGACTTATTTTTGGATTAGTTGTTTTGATATTTAAAGGTGTGAGTCTTCTGTACATCAAAAAACTAGTTGGGATGTTTTGTCCTGTGCTTTCTCAAGAGTCTTCAAGCCTATAGGAAAAAATCCAAAGATGTTAAAGTGGACCTTGCAGAGTTCATGAAGCATCTTGCCGATCAGTACAACTGTGATTCTCCTTATGAGCTGGGCATTCGCATTCAGGGCCTTGGGCTGCCCATTTCAGTAAGGGCTTTGCCTTTTATAATTAATTTTTTTTCCTCTATCTGTCAATGTTAAATACAAAGACAAAGTTCAATTTCCCATTGTAACATTGGTGATGTCCCTCTCAGACGTTGCGGAGGGCGACCCTCACCATGCACACCTACATGGACTCAGCCAGGGAGCGCATCCAGGTTGAACTGGAGCAGGAGGTTCAGGAGAAGCTGTGGAAGATCAAGAAGAGCACGCTTGACCCGGCCGATGGACCAGTGCCATTCTCCTCCTCGGCTGGAAGTCGTGAACTGAGGAAGAAGTATGCCGGCATGACCGCAGCTGATGCAGTGATAGAGGTCTTCACCAACTCAGAGGGCATCTTTAAAGACACCATGTCCAAGGTGCAGAGGGCATCCCAGGCCAGGAGAACAAGTAGCTAGGGGCGATTAGGTCACTGTATTAGGGTTGTCAAAAAAATCTCATTTATCTCAATTATACTCATTTATTAACCATATATTATACCAACAATTGTATTGAATCAGAAACTTATTTTCCTGTGGTACTGAAAATGGTATGGACTATTTTTGGGGGTACTGGGATTGACAACCCCTATGCTGTATAGAACTTGAGAGTCCTCCTTCAAACACAGTTGGCCATTCACTCTTCAGGATACCTGACACCATTTCTGATCATCAGTATTTCTTAGTCAATACTGTTCTGATAGTGTCATAAAATAGAAAAGATCCCATGCGTGACAGGCTTAGGTCCTAAATGTATGGTGCGACACCTCTCAGAAAGGTGTTGATATGCATGAAATGTATAAAAACAGCATTCCACAGTAGACTACTCCAGTGTCGCAGGATGTCTAGTCCCACTGAAACACTTCCCCTCAGACACTGACCTGTTTAAAATTCCCCCTCTTCTTTCTCCGTTCAGTGTAATTTTAGCTCACCGTCTGCTTGGCTCACCGGTTTTGCTGCTGGGAGACGATTGCGGTTGTCCGCCGACCTGGGTGACATTAAGCTCCCATTCATCCCTAACGAAGTGTCATGACCAGACACCAAATCCCCACCCCCTTTTCATTTCATGCCGCATTTAAGCCATGTTTAACACCATTAAGGCTATCTTGTCTGCTTGCTGTCAAGGAGGTTGCTGCGGCTCTCGGAGCTTGTTAATATGATGCCTCACCCTCATGATCTTCTAATCCCGGCTGTAATCGAGACGCTTCTGCGGTGCTAACATCACTTGGTTTTTACCCCTCCTCTTTCCCACCCCCATATAACTTTTTAAGGGATTAAGTGAAATACTGCATTTCTTTTTCATTCATTTGAATGAGGCCACCTCTCCTTTGCCTGATGTTTTTTCCTGCAGAAATGGCCACATTTTATGAATTAAACAAGAACTTATCGTTCCCTATTAACCCTCCTTAAACATGTAAGACATATATCAGTGTCTGAACTAGGTTTAAGGAACTAAATTGAATATTCACAACATGTTAGGAAGTACCTAGATGTTATTGCGATGGGATTAATTCTATCTAGTTTTTTTACTCAGTCTCAAGTCTAAGGTTTGTGGCTGACTAATAGAACTGAAGATGAGCAAATTGAACAAAGAACTTTTTTGTCATGAATGGGGAAGACACTGATGCCGTTGTATGATTTCTGGCGTCCAACAGAGCGTGCAGACCTTTCTGTCCTATGTGAAGGGCGACCGTCTCGCCAAGAACCTGTTCCAGCTGGCCATCTGCTGCGGCTCTCTGGAGGTCCCTTGCGACCTGGCCGCCAGGGAGACGACTCAGCAGAACGACAGGAAGAAGAACAAAAAGAAAGAGGAGGATGACAACACCATCTCCATCATGGCACCCTCCGAAAGTGTGTTCAGTTCTACTTTGAATCCAAACAGTGCAGTAGTCCCATACAGCAGAACATAACACGCACATTTATATTGCATCACATTACCCATACTTTGTCACATAGATGCCAAACCATGTTGAGTTTAGTTGATTAGTAGAATTAATTTCATTTGATTTATAATTTTTCTCCTTTGGTTTGGTCCTCATGATTGTTTTTACACCTGTATCATGGTTCAGGTGGCTGACAATCACCTTTTCCCATAATACATTTGTAATGTTTCTTTCTCCCTTCTCCATTGCTCTCTTGACTCCCTCTTGATTGATACCCCAGCCACAGTGCTGCAGTTCTTCCAGGAGCGGATGGCCAGTAAACGTGGCGTTCCCACCCTTGGCTACCTGTCCGACCTGGAGAAGAAGATGGCGGAGCACTTCAAGGTCAAAGACTTCCCCCGGCTCGCACAGGGCAGCTTCCTGGAGTTCCTGGTGAAGCACTCAGAGGCAGGTCATGACATCTTAAACACACAAAGAGAGAAGGTTGCTTAACCAAGATGTATTAACCTATTCACCTGGTGCTTTGTTTCAAACTGACTTGCATTAAAACAGGTTGTTTTTTAGGCAGAATAAAATTGTTTCTCATTAATCCTCTTACAGTATTTTATCTTGATTAAAAGCTTAAGATCTACTTCCAGTTGTGAAGATGGCAGAATCGTTTGCCATATCTTCTCTTAATGTCTCCCTGCTGTGTGTTGTCCTCTTTTCTCCACTCTGGGACTGCAGTCCCTGCAGCAGACACTAGGGGGCTCCATCCTCATTGGCAGCCCCGGCTCCAGTGGAGCATGCGGCTTCAGACCCAGCCAGCAGGATGTGTTTGAGTTCATCAGCCAGTGCGGGGAGGCAGATCCCACCAGAGTGAGTTTCAAAACGGCCGTCCAATTCCTGTTTACCTCTGCCTTCCTAGTTCCTAAACCCCCCAGCTTCACCTAACAAGGGCTGAATGCGTATATGTCGAGTGGTGGTTTGGGCTCATTAAAAGTTGGTGGTATTATACATATCCTGCTTGTTCGCTTCAACTGCAGACGCTGATAAGTGCAGCACAGGATTAAGGCCTACACTCTTAAATGTGTGCTCCTCAAAGGCAGCTTTGATGTGACAGCCAGGCTTTCTTAGGGCAAGAGGGCCATGGAGTGACTCATAGTTGAGTGTTCACATAAAAGGGAAATCAAATTGAACTTGGTGCACCTAGTATTACACTTAGTACACTTAGTATTTTTAATTTATTTTATCTGTAATTTAAAAAATGGTTGGTTTTGTTTTGGAAATACATCAACACTGCAGTATAATTCTAATCTGCTATAAACCTTTCATGTGAAATATTCTATGTCTGATATGCTGCTTGGAGCTCAGTTACAATTACAATCCCACACAGTTGCATCCTTTTCTGGAAAAAACGTTAAACTGATAAGATGAAGCTTGGAATACTGATCTTTACATTCTTACAACATTAGTCATATGAATGGCTAGCTATTTTGTTAATGTCCTTACCCTCCTCTTCAGCTGAAGTTCATCGAGACAACTCTGAGGAGTCATTACGGCCTTCGAGACAGCAGGGAGCTGGGCTACGGCCCGTTAAGCACCCTCCTGGACTTAGTCCGGCGCCAGAGAAGCCTGGGTGATCCACTGAGCCCCAGTCTAGTGCGATATGAGGCCCCGTTGATGCCCAAATTGGCCGGGTGAGAACCAAGCCTGCCAGTTTGACGCTTTCATATATTCCCTCCATTATCACATATCACAAGGCACCTTTGCCACCGGTGTGTGAATGTATATGTGTGAATGGCTGAATGTGCGGCATACATTGTAAAATGCTTTGAGTGTTGGTAGGAGTAGAAAAATGCTATATAAATGCAGTCCATTTACTATCTAGTTGCAGCTCTAATCTGATTCTTCTGTATTTGTCTCTGTAATTATTCCTGACTACTGATTTTATTGGTTGTAGTATTCTGGTCTTGAAACCCTTGTAGAGTTTACAGTATTGACATTAACTGTAATGTGTTTGGAGGAACCTAACTCAGTTTGAGATAAATCTCAGAGAACAGCCTAGTGAAAGATGCATCTGATGCTCACCAAATATATTCTAGGCTCCATTGTGAAGGCCTTTTGTTTAAAAGAGGTTGTTCAAAACTTAGAGTGGTCCTGAAATGGTGCTACTCACACAGTGAGCTAAACGTTTCAGTCTGGGTATTTACCATAAAAGTGAAGGTGATGGTTTGTGCTTGTAAAGTAAGTCCCTGTCACTGACTGGGTTCTGTGTCTGTGTTAGGGAGCGGACGGTGGCTGAGTCTGTGGGGGTGCTGGGGGAGGTGCGTAAGGAGCAGGCCATGTCCTGCCTGCTGTCGGCCCCTCTGCTGGAGGACCTGGAGCAATGGAGCCTCTGGGAGCCCGTGTTTCTCCCCAGTCTGGGACCCCTCAAAGAGTTCATTGAGAGACACTGCGGTTAGTCTCTTTGGAGGGAGAGTGCCATGGAGTCGCCTGTGTCTGTCTGTGTGTCTGTCTGTCTGTCTGTGTGTGTGTGTGTGTGTGTGTTTTCTGTCTTTCTGTTTGTATCTATTTAGTTTCTGTTCAGTGGTGCAGCAAGCATGTCTGGTTTAGGGGAAATCCTCAGGACATGTCTAACCTCATACACAGGAGACAGATGTGAAGTGATGCGTGTTGATGTCAGTACATGTCCGCTCCTTTGATAACAAAAAAACATGTTTCAGGGAACAGCTGCATGGGCCGAAACGTTTTGCAGTATTGTGCCAGAATAGGTTGCAGTATTGCACAATAATTAGTTAAAGTTAAATAGTTGACAAAATTTAAATATCTATATTGTGTGTAATTATTGTTGTTGTTGTTGTTGTTGTTGTGTTGTGTAGCCAAGACAGACCTGATGGCCTTGGAGGTGAAGCCAGGCGTCCTCCTGCGGGTAACCAGAGCCACAGGGGACAGACTATTCGCAGACGCGGCTCAGGCCCTGGACGCTGTTGGTACAGCCGGCCACCTGGTGTCCATCGTGGTGGCTGATGGGATAGCGAATGCCCCCACAGCCCTCTTGGCCAATCACATGGAGAGCTCACTGGCCGCAGCTGTGGCAAGAGAGGGTACATCAGGCAAAGGATTTATTCTCTTTGCATTACATTAGTTACATAGTTGACATTGTATGCAAGCGCATAGCATTGTTAAAATCAATACACATGAAAGTGCAAACAATTAGCAGAATTCATCCAGAAAAGTGGAAATGTGTAGAAATCTGAGGTTTTCTGAAATGAAATGAGTCATGTATAAAACACTTTGCAGATTCAGCTCAGTCAGAAGATGGTCATTTTCACAATGCAGCTGCCCAGTTTGTTCTTGAGTGCTTGGCCCGAATCCCTATGAGAATCTGCAGAGCCCTACTGCAACAGGTACTCCACTCCGCTCCAACTGTTACTGTTATCCTATAGCAACAATATAAAAGCAAAACTGTAAATCCATCGACAGACTGAATTTATTAAAGCTTACCAGGTAAAAAAAAAAAAAAAAAGCTGTTGTTTAGTGGGTGTTTCAACATGAAGTTAGGGTTAGTGTGTTTGGACAGGCATTGGGTGGATTGTGTGTTATCATTACTGTAGTTTTTTTCAATCATAAAGCTGGCATGGGAGGAAGGTATAATTAATCCACCTACTGTATTGCAATACTGTGTTTTGCATCTAATGCAAACTATGTATATTCAAACTTACAACTTGATCTGGGTCCAAATTTGGATTGTATCTATACCACCCCTTTTAAGTCAGTCCCCCTCGTGTCGCCAGATCTTTCTGGAACCCCTCTCTAAGGTGCTGGGCCAGTCCGTGTCCAAAGCTCTTCTCCTGGACTGTGCTCGGCGAGAACCACGCTACCTCAACCGCCTCCACCGGATGGGGGTCCTGCTGGGCATCACCGAGTGGATCAGTGACTACCACTCCAAACTGCTCCCACCCAAACCTACAGACACCTCCCATCAGAAGGTCAGGCCCTCAGAAAATGTCTGGATTGTATGAAAACATCGCTAACCACAAAATCGCTAGTAGCTCCTTTTTATTGTATTTCCACTCAGTCTGTTTTTGGGAATATCACACAGTTTGATTGGAGAGGGTTAGGTGGAGGCATGCCTAGAATAACTGTGACTCCAGAACATTCCCTCAGCCACGCTCAGTCAAGTCCATTCTCTTGCAGCAGTCTGTGGTGGCCAATGGGTTGAATACTCCACTGTCTGAAGACAGCCTGTCTGCCGGGGAAGACCCAGCAAAGGAGCCCTCTGTCGCTCAACTCAACGGCATTGACGGCTCAGGTAGACGGACACATTCACAGCAAAGAATTCCTACCACTTGTAGCGTTAACATCCAGCAGTGCATGAGTGTGTTGGTAAAAGATAGGGATTAAATAGACTTAATACAGACCAGTAGTAATGCATGGCTTGTTTCATGTTTAGTTAAGTTTAGATGGCATTATTCTAGGGGCCAGTAAGGGACAAGACCAAGACACAGAGAGACTCTATATTGTAGTAAACTTGCATGGCAGGAAAGCAAGGCACTACATGGATAGTATCAGTGCAAAATTTGACTCGACCTTGCAATTTGATGACAGATGACAGCAGTGACGGTGACGCTGTCACCAGAAATAAAACTGACAGCGATGAAGAGCTGACCTCAGATCTGTCCAGCGACCTGAACGACCTCGAGGAGACGGAGGAGACCCCCGCCGACCTGTCTGCAGGTCAGCCAGGTGAAACGGCATCATCAGTGGTAGCCGCGGCAGCGCAGCCAGACTCCGCAGACGAGCAGACGCAGCTGTCTAGACTGAGCCAACAAAGGGTCGTCATAGAGGACATCAGGTTTGTTTATGTAGACCCGTACCATTGCTATTACGTAGACAATGTAACCACATTAATTGCATAAAAAATCCCATGAGTTAAAACCCTTTCAGTGAATTGCTTCTTGTTACATAACTGGCTCCAGTGATCATTGTAAGATGTCAGCATAACTCATAATGGCATTGGCCTGCTTGCTCTTGCTCTCTACCCTGGGTTCAGTCACATTATATTCATGGGCAAGGTGATGGTGATGATGGCACATTTGTGCAGCACAAGTATGCACTATATAATTGGTTTGACATTGTGATCCCATCTGATCATGCTTGTTGTGTCTAATATGTGTATGTATGGGGTTTATTGTGTGTGTGTGTGTGTGTGTGTGTGTTCCAGGAGGAGTGATTTTGGGGTGGGCGTGGAGCTGAACGAGGAGGGCCAGCGGCTGATGCAGGTGCACCAGGAGCGTCTGGGCCGCAGCCTGCAGCGCCTCTCAACCGAGCTCTACAGCAAAGACACCCACTTTGTCCTGGAGCTCATTCAGGTTGGCCACTTCCTAAAATGTTACTTAACATCCACTGTTGTTCCCCCCCATGTGAAGTGTTTGTCCTGCATGAGTCATTTGTGGAATTAGGCTACTGATTCCTGCGTTGAATAATAGCCAGCGTCACTTACTGAGAATAGAGGCTTAGGGTTATGCACTTGTTTTTGTTTTGCTGTGTGTATTTCTCCAGAAACATTTCAGAAATAGTGCTTGGACTCCATTTTATTGTTTATTTTTTTTGGCTTTGTTGGATGCAATCCATTTACCTCCAGTGTGTAATCTATGCTTTGGTGCCTTGGTAGTCAAGAAATGAATAGTTCTGCTGCATCATCCTTTCAATTTTAACTATTATGTATAGTAAATTTTTTAAGGTTTTATAATTCTGGGTGGTGTGAAATGAATTAAATGTCATTTTGTCTCGTAACATCTTTCTTAGCTTAGCATCATTTCCAGACAATGAAGTAATGATAAAAACCTTGTGTGTCCAGAATGCTGATGACAACAGCTACCCCTCAGCCGCAGACGTTCAGCCGTCGCTGGCGTTTGTGATCGAGAAGGACTGCATCACCATCCTGAACAACGAGTGTGGCTTCCAGGAGAAGAACGTGCGGGCCATCTGTGACGTGGGTCGCAGCACCAAGGGCAAACACACCTACGGTTACATAGGTATTCTTCATATATAGGAAATGGCATCTCATTTGGAGGAGGATGCCATTGCCATTGGGAAATGGTGTATATTAGAACTGATAAGTAAATCACTTACACATGGAGAAATTCATTTTGCCTAAGAGCACTAAAGGGAAAAACTTCAGGTGTTCTGGGCCACCTATCTAAGGTGTACTGCAGTTACCAGCTTTATCTGCATCTCCCTGGCACACACACCTGGGCAGAGCCGTGTGTGTGTGTGTATGTGTGGGTGTTTGTTTGTCTTAACGACTATGCTCTCTTGTTGATTGTGAGGTTGCTTTTAGGCACATTAAGGTATTGAGGGAGTTTATTTTTGGACCACTGGAAGTAGGCCCAGAAAAAATGGTAACACTGACATCATGGAATCAGGCTTATTTTAAGCTCCTGGCTGATAGGGGGAAATTTCTCTATCCTGGGGTTTTATGTGAAGTCCTGCCATTATACCTAAATGGATTGAGTAACGATCCTCCCCTCCATCTCTCTTTCTCTCTCTCTCTCTCTCTCTCTCTCTCTGTGTCTCTCTCCCTCTGTCTCTGTGTTGTCTCCTGCGGTCTGGGAGAAGTGTTTCTGAAATGGAGCAGATGTCCTTGTGAAGTGCCTGGTGTGTTTGTCAGTGTGCGCAACCTATTCACCCACTCCCTCTCCCACTGTGCGTGTGTGTGTGTGTGTGTGTGTGTGTGTGTGTGTGTGTGTGTGTGTGTGTCAGTACTGCACTGACTGTGCCAGGGCACCACAGGCCCTGCTGTGAGGACTGCATTATTAGATAACCTTCTGACTAATTATTCAGCACAGGACAAGCAGGCAGTCTGGGATTGATGTCTGAACAACACAGACTTAATTTGCAAGACTATGGCTCATAGAGGCCCTGTGTGTCTGTGTGTGTGTGTGTGTACCTGTGTCTGTGTTTGTCTGTCTGTGTCTGTGTGTGTTTTTGGCTTGGGGAAAACTGTGTGTGTATGTGTTTGTTTTAAAAGACAAATGTGTGAACGGTTTGTTTCATTCGTTCTTTTGATGTGCTTATATCAGAGTGCAATCTGTCAGTTTAGTTTTCCAAAGCCAAATTTTGCTGTGGCTCAAGGCAGTAGAGATGGAGTTGGGCAGATGGATGGCCCAGAGAAGCACAGGTTTTGACACTAGAGAGGGAGTGTTTTGAGCAGAAGGTAGAATAGGTAGAATAGAAAATATGGCACAGTAAACAGTAAATTTTCCTGTATTTTTCAGTCTTGAGGTTTCCTTTAGATGGACTTTTGTTCGGTGCTTTGCAAGAAATTCTACAGAGATCTGCTTGTCATGGGCATTCTTACGTTTGACTTATCAAAGACATCACAAAAAAACAACAATTTAACATTTTTCTTTATGGTCTACTGTGTTCCTATTTTAAGGCCTGTGACTGTGATTGTATCCTGAGCTGTGTGTTTGTTTTTGTCTAGTGGTCTAGTGTTTTTTTTTTTTCACCCGATCATGGTCTTTGAACTGAAGCATTGCTGACTGAAGTTGTGATTCGTGTCCCCCTCAGGCCAGAAGGGCATCGGGTTCAAGTCGGTGTTCAAAGTGACGGACTGCCCCGAGATCCACTCCAACGGTTTCCACGTCCGCTTCGACAAGAACAGCGGCCCCATGGGATACATTCTGCCTCACTGGGTGGAGGAGGAGCGACCCATGGTGGCCGATGCCTCAGAGATCTGTCACAAGAGGTGTGAATCACTCTCCAATATTGTGCATTCCTACCCACCAACACTAGGGGGAGCCTTTCCCTGCTGCTTTGCCTTTTGTTTCCTGGTCCAGTGACTTTGGGATCCTCCAGTCAAAACAATAGCCAATTGTAGATGCAGAACAATGTATTCTGCCAAAATAAATTGTTGAAACTGTAAATGCCATGTTGCCCAAACAGTCACACACTCTATTGACTGCAGTAATCCAATAATAAAAATCCCATAGCCGCGTTTTGTGGGACATTCGGGTTAGAACAGTAGGATTTGTCCAACATTAAAAATGGCTCCACACAGCTGGGTCTCATCCTCTCTAATGTGTTGTAGCTGGACCACCAAGATCCTGCTCCCGTTGCGCTCAGAGAGCCTTCAAACCAGGAACTTGTTCCGTGACGTCCACCCCTCTCTCCTGCTATTCCTCCACCGCCTGCGCTCCATCACCATCTTCAACCAGGTGCTTCACAGACACAACCCCACCAAGTCTTTTGCCAGCTTCTTTTCCCCATGGCAGGTCTGCTCAGGGGCAGTGTGACATATCAAATCTGTTTCCCACTCTGCTAATTCTTGACTGCTGACACATTCTAGCCAGGAGTACATACAGTCATACATACATGGACTCCCATGGATTTAACATTTTTTTTTTCTTGCATTTATTTTTCACGAAAGTTTTCTGAGTTGATTTAGCCAAAATTGCCTACAAAATGTCATACCATAACAGAACACACCCAACTTTATTATTGGGTGCTAGTGTAGCTGTTTTCTATGTGTAAATGACCCTTTTGTGACCCTTTCTGCTGACCTCTAGATCGAGGGGCGCTTAGAGACGATGAGTCGGCAGGACTTGAGCCACAACATCCTGGAGGTACAGCACCTGGGCGGCCTGGAGCGCTGGCTTGTGGTGAAGAACATGCTCCACCCCAAGAAGGCAAGACACACACACACACACACACACATACATACACACACACAAGGGGTGTTGATTACTACTAGATAATGACAAAGAGCCCATTAAATTAGGACCTAACAGAACAGTACACATACGAATGAAACCCTCTCATCTGATGCTGTTCCTTATAGCATGCAGGACATGCAAGACAGACAAATATATGAGAAAAGATTTGTGGATTCTGTCCATTTATTTCATCCTTGTGAGTATCTGTGTACTGTAGTATACAAAAGGCAAGACAGAACCATAATAAGGGTACAACTGTTAATAGTAATTAAGTAATAGTAATTAAGTTAAAAATAGTAATTAAGCAAAATTAAACTCCCCACCAAACCACCCTACTCCTGCCCCCCCAACACGCACACACACACACACACACACCGTTGTTAAGCCCCACTTATCCTTCTCTCTAATAACCAAGTAGAAAATAAAGCCCTTGTCTTTAGGATTTGCAGCTCCCCCACAACCTGTTCAATGCCGCTGCGCTTTCCTTCTTTTTTTCCTCCTTTTCTCTTCTTTCTCACTTCATCTTGTTGCTTCACGACAGGAATGTTCTCGCCTTTTCATGTCCCCGTCTTCTGGGGCCCTATCGTCATTATGTAAGCCTCTGCAGCCTATGCCACTAGAGATGACTGAGCTCTCTCTCTCTCTCTCTCTCTCTCTCTCTCTCTCTCTCTCTCTCTCTCTCTCTCTCTCTCTCTCTCTCTCTCTCTCTCTCTCCCTCTCTCTCTCCCTCTCTCTCCCTCTCTCTCTCTCTCTCTCTTTCTCTATTTCTCTATATCTGTATATCTCTCTATCTGTCTCTATTTCTCTATTTCTGTCTGATCTTCTCCAGACTTTTCAAGTGCCTGGAGGGTTTGGGGACTGTCTCCCCAACCCATCACCAAAAGCAGCCCACTCCGGTCACAGGTTTTGCAGAAAGTGGGAAAGGCAAAAAGAAACACACAAATCTGCCATGGCAGCCACTGTCATTCCCTACTACCCCCCTTTTTGGCACTCCAGTTTCCCCTCCCAACCTTGAGTGTTATTCTATCGCTTCTTCTTTTCCCTCTTTCTCTCTCTCCACTTCCATTTTTAGTCCTCCCACCTCAGGTGTTAAGGGATGCTATGAAATTAGCAGTATTTTAATTAAGTCACGTTTGAGGAGGAAGCCGCGCGGGAGACAGAGGCTTTCCCTGTGCAGTGCAGTCAACCCAGCACATGATTGACAAGCCTGAGGTCCTGAGGTTTCTTTCTCTTTCCTATATAAACTTCCCTGGACCAGTGCTATAGCTAACTGCACATAATCAGGTTGTGGTATGTCATGTCCTTCAGGTATATTCCTCTGTTGGGCTCATTGTGGAAATGGCAGCGTTCTGTTAAGGGCAAATTGCTTGGTTCGTCTTCAGAAATGAGAATGGCACACTAAAGCTTTTCCACACATTCCACCACTACTTGAGATAACTCATGCTTGTTTGACCTTCAGAAGGTTGCTTTTTTGGTTACTCAGATGGA
This sequence comes from Tenualosa thibaudeaui, assembly GCA_027481765.1. Lineage (NCBI taxonomy): Eukaryota > Metazoa > Chordata > Actinopteri > Clupeiformes > Clupeidae > Tenualosa > Tenualosa thibaudeaui. Next base: position 15,758,773 of record JAIFZK010000002.1, read on the forward strand.
TGCATCAGATGGTTTGGAGTGAAGCTCCTTAGAGAGAGGTTGCATGTGTAGTTTGCTTTTTTTTTTTGTTTGTTTAAGGGGTCGTATCGTATGTTTGTCATGTGAAAACGTGAACTGTTTTTGACACTTTTATAAATATTTACTTTTAAGTCTAGCAAGTAACACATTTCTGTCATAAACATATAACAGTCTGTCTCATGATCCATGGACTGACTGTCACACAGTGATGCTGCAGATGCTCCACTATGCATGTGTGCGTACGTGTTAAAATCTCTTGTGTTCCACAGATTAAGGAGGAGGTGGACTCAACAGAGTTGGCCATGGCCTTCTGCCTGAGTGACTGCGTGTCCTCGCCCTCCACCGATGTCCCCCTGCAGCCGTGCCAACAGAACGTCTTCGCCTTCCTGCCGCTACGCAGCTTCGGCTTTCGCTTCATCATCCAAGGTCAGGGGTCGTGGAGGAGGGCAAAGGTCGCAGATGTCATTTGTTTGCTGCACAGGCATGTGCAGGCCGGCGTGCACGTCAGCACGGCTGTTTGTGCAGCTGGACAGATGCAGTGTTCTAGTGCTTTTACTGAGCCATGAATGCAGGCAATTCATCCCTGGTTGCTAATACTGCTGTAGATGAATAGAATAACAATGATCAGAGTAACCTTATGTGAATGGAGATTGTTTGTTGTTTATTTCTACTTCTTTCCCCATTAAAATATTTCCTTTGGCGTGTCCTCTGCAGGGGACTTTGACATCCCGTCCTCTCGAGAGGACGTGGACCGGGACAGCTCCTGGAACCAGTGGCTGCGCTCCAACCTGCCCCAGCTCTTCATGGAGGCCATGGAAGTCTTCAGTGTAAGAGCCCATTTGTCCTCTATCCACAGCACTGACTCCAGTTCAGTCTTACCTGCCCCCTCCTAGTGTCCCCTCGGGATTTAATGTCTAGGAAGCAAATTAAATTATAGAAATAAATAGCTTTTAGTTGTTGAATTGAAACTACTTGAGTTAAGGTGCATCAGTAATGAATGGTATTACATCATCTGTAATCACTGTAAGTGTGGATGGCTTGAAAAAATAATTCTAAAAAAGAAAAATACATTCAGTACTCCACGTTGAGAGCATGTTGGTGTTCAAGTATTGCCTTTGTTGGAGCACAGCATATATATTTGATGGGCCTTTATGACAATAGTTTCTCGCAGTGTTACATCACAAATTGCCAGCCTCAAACCTTAAGAGAATTACAGGTTAAGAACAGTGATGAAATTACATTTTTGACTATCAAAGCAATTTTGTGTTATTAAAAAAACAGATGCATTCAATAAAAGTAATATTCACTTAATACATTCACTTAAAGCAATACTCATTTTGGAGTATTGAAATAAGCTTCACATTCTGATAGCCATCGTGAAACGAGATGTCCTGTTTTTTTTTTGTTTTTTTTTTTAAATGACTTACAGTGCAGCATCTCCAACTAGAAATGTTTTGCCTACTAAGTCTCACACTCTAACAATGAGGAAAGGCACAGGGCTGTAATGGTGGATGGCTATAGAGAAAGTTTTCAACCATTTGCAGCAGTTACTGTTGCCAAGTAGAAGTAAAGACGCACGCTGTGCCACTGGAAGAATTGAACGCCTTATCTTGTCTATTTTGGTTTTGCACAGAAACACCCGGAATTCAGTGGCCTGAAAGGACTGTGCTACTTCCTGCAGTTTGTTCCGCTTCCTGATGAGATCCAAGACTTCTTTAAACCGGTGGCCAATCAGATCCTCCAGCTCCTCAAAGGCAGAGCTTGCCTACCTGCCAAAGAGGACCGAGGTGGGCTTAGCTTTCTCTCCTGCACACTATTTCAAGCTGAGTTGCTGGGCTACTTATTGTGAATTATACATAGTCAGAATGGCAGGTCTGCATACGTTGAGTTCCTGAAACTCATTGGCTAAGACATGCTGCTATTATGGAACAGAATTTCTCTAACTCTGTAAAATGAACAAGCCCTTCTGCTCTAGATAGATCTAATTATTATTACCTTATTATTATTGTTATTATTATTATTATTATTACCTCTGCCAAGGAGGTTATGTTTTTTGCAAGTGTTTGCATATTTGTCTGTTTGTGTCTGTGGGCAAGATAACTTGAAAAGTACCGTGCAGATTTGGATGAAATTTTCAGACAACGTGGGTATTAGGACAAGGAACAGATGATTAAATTTTGGTGGTGATCCGTAACACCGTAACACTCCCACCAATCCTGTTGTTTGTCTCCCTCAGATGGGAAGGTGGTGCTGAAGCAGCCGTCGGAGCTGGCCGTGTGCGTGGACCCCGTGGTCAAGGAGGTGGTGGGGGCCGAAGAGCTGGAGAGGCACCTGCGCCTGTCCTATCTGCACCCACTGCTGCAGGCCCAGCTGCCTGCCGCCCTGCTGGCCACGCTGGGCGTGCACCGCCTCCGGGGGACTGACGTTGCCGCGGTCACCTGCGCCATGGCCCGCGACCTTGTGCAGAACGCCACACCTCTGTCAGGTATAAACTGGAAGTGCATTCCTAATGATGATGTATTACCTAACATGCATGTAGAGGGTGCAGTAAGATCAGTCACTTCCAGGCTCCCCCTGTCTTCTTCATCTATCTTTGTCAGCCTGTGCGAAGCATTACTTGATGAGAAACATATACCCACCCAGCTACTGATTAGTTCATTGTCTTCATTGCCCGGCATCCTTTATAGAGTCTTGATGAGCCCTAGTTCACATTGAGAGTACATTGAGTACATTGAAAGTGGGTGGTGGTGGCATAGAGGTTAAGAGCAAGTAGTCTGGAAAACTGTGGGTTGTGCCCTTGAGTAAGGCACTTACCCTAAGTTGTTCAAATGTAAGTCATGTTAAATGCATAAATGTAAATGTAATTCCCATGTCATTGGTCCAGTAGGTTTTAGGTATAGTTGGCTTGGAGGCTTTGTGCCCACTATGTTGATACTAATGTAATTGAACCCAGGAATTCTTACCTGAACCTACAGTATAACCTATGTGTGTTTGAGTAGAAGCCCATATGAAGACTCTGGCCAGGCTGTTGCAGTGTAATTACCGTGCCCAGGAGCAGGAGTACGGGGAGGCCCATGCTGCGCTGCAGGGGCTAAAAGACCTTCCCATAATCCCGCTGGCCAATGGGAAGCTGGTGTCCCTGAGCAGCGGAGGTGTTTTCTTCCCCATCAGTGAGACAGGGGAGATGCAAAAAGGTAAGTTTGTCTCATACACACCTACACTTGCACACACACAGACACATACACAGAATTGCATGTTGTATACCTATGAATTCACAAAACAGAAATAACCACTAATGCACTCTCAAACACATTCAAGGACAAATGTGCCAATCCAGCTCTCTCTCTCTCACACACACACACACACTCCATAACATCCCTACATCCAAACATAAAGCGCCCCCCAGTCCAAATTTATCGTAATGGAGTTTGAGACATAGAACATTGCAGAGGGTGTGTGTGTGTGTGTGTGTGTGTGTGTGTGTGTGTGTGTGTGTGTGTGTGTGTGTGTGTGTGTGTGTGTGTGTGTGTGTGTGTGTGTGTGGCGTTCGTCATGGCCCTTGTATTCAGACAGGGAAACATTAGCCTCTCAGGTCCCGCTTCCACACATTCTCCTCTAAAACAAACCAGAATGAGTCACACACTCGTTCTCTATCTCTCTCTCTTTCTTTCATGCCCTCTCTCTATCCATCCATCCCTCACTCCCTCATT